>JAEAOA010001875.1:2022500-2043001 GCA_016746295.1 Potamilus streckersoni | reverse complement strand
TTTGCCAGTGGTGGTCCTAAAAATTATGGATACGAATATCGTGACCCACAAGGAGAAGTGCACACGGAGTGTAAAGTGAAAGGATTGACTCTCAATTATCGCACCAGTCAAGTGGTAAACTTTGGCGTGCTCAAAGAAGCCTTGCAGTCTGGACAGGATGGAAACTTCAAAGTGACCACTTACCAACCAAACACGATTGTACGTTTACCCAAACATCAAATCGTCAGTCGACCCTTGGAAAAAGTCTATCAAATCGTGTACCAGAAGCGAGTACGGCTTCCCAATCACTTCACTTTACAGAACGGACACTCTGATATTGCTCAGAATATAAAAAGGGACAACTTCCAAGACCAATAATTCATTGTCACTACAAGTCCAAGAGAGAAGATGAATACTTTCAAACAGAAAGTATCGAGCGTAAGACTCAAGTCCAACGAGAAACCCGAGTGTGATGCTGTGCCTCACAATCACACCACCACTGTAGTGCCATATCTTAGTTGTTTATTTACTAACGCCATGGCAAACTACGTGCAACCAGTGCGACTTCCAGACTACAAGACATTACCTTATGGACATGTTGTTATCACCCAGTATAAAAAAGAGACAACTTCCAAGAACGACCCTTTATTGCGAGGACAAACGTCGAGAAGGACGAATCACTCTAAAAAGATGAAAGAAAAGAAGGAACAAACATCATTGACTTCTTTCACCACCAAACCGTCACATCAAAGTGCGTCCAAGAAGGAAAAGAACGCATTAGACCTAAAAGAGTATTTTAGCATCCAAATGATTCAGACGGCGAATTCGATAAAATTTAAGACGACAACTTACACATTCACGGTGAAATTTAAAGACTTTGCGCCTGATGATGAAACAGCAGATTTTATTACGGTCTTATTTGACTCGCTGTTAGAGGAACTCAAACGTCAGTGTGAAGTCAAAGATCGAGGTCGTTTGAGCCTATCTATGTATCACGACAGTTTGAACTCTCCTGTATGTCTCGGGTTTAGTGCACCTGCAGAATTAACTTCTTCGAAACTATTGATGGCTATTGCTTCGACGATACAGACGATGAGAGAAACATTTGACATCACCGATGGAAAAGTGACCATTCATATGGTATATGTTGTACCTCCATGGGAAGAAGACAAATAATCACCATTGATCTGCTTGCCGATACGCGTACCTAGCATAATGGACATAACAGCAGATTTAAGAATAAAAGAGAGTATGTGATGGGAAACATCTACGCTGACCACACAAGTGGTAGCTGACTAGATTCAAACAACGTGTGTGAATGAAATAGAGAGAAACATGAACTTTGTCCTATTTGATTGTTTGTTACATGTTTTGTTTTAGCTCTTTTTTAAAAATGGACATTAATTGTAGTATGAAAAATGTCATTCTTTAATTAAATGTATATACGTTGCATGTTTCTCTTAAAGGCATAAACTTTTAATTTTAAAAAGTAGTTTATTAGATATAAGAACTAAATAACTTGTCAATAGGTTTGTTCCATTTCCAAAATTTTTATGTATTAAATGGATCGTGTTTAGACCATAGCACAGGCCAGAGAGCCCATGTATATAATTGAATAAATGTTTTGTACCCATACAATAGACTTTTCTTATTGTTTATTATTTCTTGTTATTTCTTTTTGTTCTTTGTCCTCTTTTTGTGTGACTGGATGTACATTTATTTGCTTCTTTATATCGATATGTGTACCTATCAACCCTTTGTCCTATAAATACATTTCACCCTTAAATAGTTTGACCCTATAAACCCCATGATGCCACCCATGTTCAATTACCTTTGACGTCCAGACGACATTCCATTGTTAAATTCCCATTGACACCAATTTTGATATACACATTTTAATGTTAAAGTCCCATTGACGCTAAATTAGCCCAATCTCTTGTCGTTGTGTTGATTCACTCCATGTTAAATTTCCCATGTTAAATTCCCCTTGTCGCCAAAGTATCCCAGGGGTGTTTGTAATGTATTTTTCCATTGTCGCTAAACTATCCCCCTATACTACTATCATTCAATGAGTTCCTTAATCATTATATGACTTACTTAATCATTAAAACCTAATCATTCTATGACTTAATCATTATATGACTTACTTAATCATTAATGACTTAATCATTCTATGATTACTTAATCATGACTTAATCATTCTATCACATACTTAATCATTCTATCACTTACTTGATCATTCTATGACTTAATCAGTCCATGACCAACTTAACCATTCTATGACTTACTTAATCATTATATGACCTACTTAATCATTCTATGACCTACTTAATCATTATATGACTTAATCATTCTATGATTCACTTAATGATTCTATGACTTAATCATTCTATGACTTATTTAATCATTCTATGACTTGCTTAATCAGTCTATGATATACTTGACTATTCTATGACCTAATCATTCTATTACTTAATTAATCATTCTGTGACTGATTTGATCATTAGATGACTTAATCATTCAATGACTTACTTAATCATTATATGACTTAGTTAATCATTATATGACTTATTTAATCATTATATGACTTACTTGATCATTTAATGACTTAGTTAATCATTATATGAATTAATCATTCTATGACTTACTTAATAATTGTGTGACTTACTTAATCATTCCATGACTTACTTAATCATTGTACGATTTACTTAAAAATTGTATGCCTTTCTTTATTGTTCTATGGCTTACATAATCATTCTATGACTTAATCATTATATGAATTAGTTAATCATTCTATGACTTAATCATTATATGAATTACTTAAGCATTTTATCACTTACGTATCATTATATGACTTACTTAATCATTCTATGACTTAATCATTATATAACTTAATCATTCTATGAATTAGTTAATCAGGCCCATAGACTTTGTTACAGAAATTGAACTCATATTATGTATTTACTGTAATACTGTAATTTCATTATCAGTTAGTCTTTTATATAAAAGAAGGGAGAGGAATATTACTATCATGAATAGTTGAGGTCAAGTAATCATTTAATAATTCAGTCTTTTAAAACTGAGGTAATGTAATCATTTAATAATTCAGTCTTTTAAAACTGAGGTAATGTAATCATTTAATAATTCAGTCTTTTAAAACTGAGGTAATGTAATCATTTAATAATTCAGTCTTTTAAAACTGAGGTAATGTAATCATTTAATAATTCAGTCTTTTAAAACTGAGGTAATGTAATCATTTAATAATTCAGTCTTTTAAAACTGAGGTAATGTATTCATTTAATAATTCAGTCTTTCAAAATTGAGGTAATGTAATCATTTAATAATTCAGTCTTTTAAATCTGAGGTAATGTAATCATTTAATAATTTAGCCTTTAAAACTGAGGTAATGTAATCATTTAATAATTCAGTCTTTTAAAACTGAGGTAATGTAATCATTTAATAATTCAGTCTTTTAAAACTGAGGTAATGTAATCATTTAATAATTTAGCCTTTAAAACTGAGGTAATGTAATCATTTAATAATTCAGTCTTTTAAAACTGAGGTAATGTAATCATTTAATAATTTAGCCTTTAAAACTGAGGTAATGTAATCATTTAATAATTCAGTCTTTTAAAACTGAGGTAATGTAATCATTTAATAATTCAGTCTTTTAAAACTGAGGTAATGTAATCATTTAATAAGTTAGCCTTTCAAAACTGAGGTCAAGTAATCATTTAATAATTCAGTCTTTTAAAACTGAGGTAATGTAATCATTTAATAATTTAGCCTTTTAAAACTGACATAATGTAATCATTTAATAAATTATCCTTTCAAAACTGAGGTCAAGTAATCATTTAATAAGTCAGTCTTTTAAAACTGAGGTAATGTAATCATTTAATAAGTTAGCCTTTCAAAACTGAGGTCAAGTAATCATTGAATAAGTTAGTCTTTTTTGAAAAAAACTGAGGTAAAGTAATCATTTAATAAATCAGTATTTTTAAACTGAGGTTGTTCACTTTATTCCTGACTTGTTTGAGTTTGTTCAAGTCTATTGGCCTATTAAGATTGATTGCAAATTTGTGTACTCTGTCTCTTTTTCTTATCATTCGTCTTGACTGGAATGAATGAATTTGGGTTTGTTTTTTTTTAAGTCGACCCAATTAAGCTGACCACCGACAAAGATTTATTAGCTGTGCCCATTTTAACAAAATACATGTGTTATTTGATTAGGATGTGACGTGTCTTATCTCACCTGCATGCACGTTTCTGTTTTGTCATTTCATAATGTCGGGAAATATGAGCTCTTATAATTCTAATTATCAAAAAGACGCCATGAAATATCACGTTCATTTAATTTTGAGTTTAGAAAAGAGAATGTTATTGCACTTGAAAAATAGTCGTTATTGTAGTAGAATTTGGACACGTGTAATCAAGCTTTAAAAGCCATGACATATAATTCAAATTTGCAAAACTAAGGAAGTACATTTTGAGGAAATTCACGAAGCAAAAATGTAAGTATATTTTGACCAATTTATTACCATCTAAAGAAGAAAATTTGTATTCATTCAAAATATGAATCTAAATTTCAATTTTAAGTAGACCAAAGCGACCTGAAATACCGGAACTATGGTCTGATGAAATGCCGGAACTAGGGTCTGATCAAATGCCGGAACTAGGGTCGGATCAAATACCGGAACTAGGGTCTGATCAAATGCCGGAACTAGGGTTTGATCGAATGCCGGAAACTGGGTCTAATCAAATGCCGGAATCTGGGTTCAATTATGATACTGGTGGAAGGTAATCGTAAAATTGTTCACGTCAAATTCGAGGATAAAATATCTCCCGGAAAGGAATCATAATGATAGGTCCTTTATCTTGTTATAATAATTTTTGTATTCAATTAGTTCATATTTTTAGTTGCGTGTAATCCTAATAGAAAAATTGTTGAAATGTAATCATTGTTTATTGAACTGTGTTGTTCCAGATAATATATATATATATATATATATATATATATATATATATATATATATATATATATATATATATATATATATATATATATCAAAGACATGCAGACAACCAGAAGACAGATTAAATACATTGATTTTATTCGATTCAGATTTTTTCCATTAAAGATAAAAAATGAATTACAAAGAAGGATTGTAAAAAATATATATATATACAAACCATCCAAGAGATTTTATTTAAATTATTTTATTGCGTAATTGAATTTGACACCCCTTTACGATCAACTTGGCCAATAATGTTTCAACATTTATCACGCCTGATTTCGATCTGACAGATCAAATTCTTCAACAAAATCGGACATTATAATTAGTGGTAATACCAGGTGCTGTTCTATTCAATTTATCCTGTGCACCATGCACAACAATCAATGATCAAAAGACATTACCTTCTTTAAAACCCTCCAATCAAAGCTTAGTCTCTCAAAAACCCTCCAATTAAAGCTTAGTCACTCTAAAATCGTCCAATCAAAGCTTATTCAATCAAAAGTCCTCCAATCAAAATTTAGTCACTCAAACACCTCCAATCAAAGGTGTTGACAATTAGCTTAAATTCTTCTTTAGTATTATTACGTAATAAAAAGCACAATATCAAAGAACTACACAGAAATTACTTAAACATGAGAATATAGAAACTTTGAATCTATCGATAAACATAATATATAGGTTGATAAACAATACTCTGTCTTTATATTTTGTTTAAATCTTTTCTCATGAAGGGATTTGCTGTGAAAGTTACAGTTCCTTGGCCTTGTAGTCCCAGGACACCACAATCCCGTTATACGGCTTCAGCTTGAGAGATTTCGGGTCGACCTCCGCTTCAGACGAATAGATAAATTCGGAATCGATCTCTACTGCGCCCTTGTCCTGCACGGTGTCATGGGAACCGGTAAAGTCGCCACTCACTTCGCTACTTGCAAAGTTGATGGCGACGAGGTATCTGGAATATCGTGTTAAATGTTATATTCATTGTAAAAAAAAAAAAATATTAATGAATTGCGTCGCATCTAAAACCAATATAACCGGCGCCACCGTTCCGTTACAAAATAATATATGTATTAACAATGTTAACCATGTCTTTACAGATAAGATGTGACAACTAAATCAAATATGTACTAACAACCACAGAAAATCAAAGAAACATGACTATTCATGCAAGTCCATTTCATCTATAACACTTAAGTCGCAAGATGGAGCTACATCACTTGGCGCTTGTAAATATTTGTACGTGCGTGTGCATGTTTTTATAAGTTTGTGTGTGTGTGTGTGTTTGCTGTGGAGTGTTTTTTGTGTGAGTGACAATTGTGCATCATTACCCCTTTTCCCCGTCAAACTCTCTTATAAATGCAAATACATTTGCACTGGAATGGACACGTGTGTAATAGCCATGTTCAAACGACGGCTGCTGACGTAACGTAGTCAAGCTACGCAAAAACGTTATCAACGATCCGTCTGATTCATTCAACATCTGTAGGAACAAAATGAAATTGTTAGCTGACGATGTCTTGCTTTAAAAATTGCTTCTACTACATGTGTTTGCACGTATGTCTCTCTATATGCACGTATCGGTGTTGATAGATATTAGCACTTTTACCTGATGGTCTGTGAGTTGGTATGTAGTAGGTCCCCACGTTTCTCACAAATGAAATAAAGAAATCTAGCTGATTTGCTAGCCTTATCTTTTCTATCTCAATCTAGTTTTCTAGACAGGTCAGTCATGGTGTCCACGTGTTAAGAACTACTTTTAGAAATAAGAAACCCTTGTTATTTTCTGATGTGGCTGAAGGAGCTGTTATAAAATCAAACAAAGGCAACAAAACAAATCAAACATAAAAAGAAACTTAATATCTTTCCAATTTCGATAACACACCAAGCAAAACATTTTGAGAGAGAAAAACTGGTGCACACACGAAGTCGATCTAGACTGGTAATATGCAGGAAACTTTAGATCATTCCACACAGCAAGGTGAATTTTATTCTATATGTAGATCAGTCAATATTTAGGTCAGCGTTACACGGTGCAAACTTTGTCACCAGTTGAATCAAACTTAATAATGCGATTGCAAATGAAAACTCGGCACAATCCAATCGAATTGGTTCATTAACCAGTCCTCATGCTATACCACAACATTTCCATACAGCGTATTATTGCACTAGTGACAGCATCATTTTCCATATTTCTGGGTCAGAAATATGAATTTGCAAGATAGGAATTAGACATTTTTCAGTCACTGTACTCCTCGTTAGAACTGAATCTAGTACGAATCATGTACCAATAGACCTGTTTAACACGTTCCAAGAGATGTGTTTAATCTTTGCAGGTGGATAGACGAAGAAGAGCTTGATCTAAATGGAATATCCATTCCACAGGATGAAGAGTTCCATGCTATCCCTATTTATTTCATGAAGGAACAATTTGCTTTGCCATGGGTGAATATAGAAGCATATTTTTTTTATTTTGTGACTAATTGTTATTAAGCATTTTTAATAATTCCAGTGATTCTACCAGAGATATCCATTTTGTGAAATGCATAACGATTGTTATAACTCAACTCTCTCTATTCTTCTTTGTGCTACTATAAAGTTTCAAAGTATTTTCCAAGTTACAATTACTTAATTTGATAATCATATGAGAATTTGAATACAATATTCCGAACATCTGCTGTTTTAGCTAAAAAACGACGAATATTTTCAAAAGAATTGTATGCCAATTTCAGCATTCCAGTGCCTCCATTTTAATACATGATTTCTCCTACAACATCCGAATGCATCGCCATACTAAATACATACTACAATGACAATAAAATGTTTTGAAATACGTAAATTTTCAAATAGAAAATACGGCTTTTACAGGGGGAGGGGGAACAGATTTTTGACATCATATTTAAGGGGGTCTGACATTTTGTGACGACGTGTGACGCGGGGGAAAGGGTTAAAAGCGGTCAAAATCGTGTGACGTCCTTTATGGATGGCGCCTTAATACGCAATGTTTACACGTCAATAGCACGTGGCTCTTTGTGCGATGCTTCCAACGTGTAACAATTTTAACTTTTGTCTTGATTTGTTTTGATATAAGAGCGGCAGATGTAGCTGAATTCGTCTTAGATAATTATTCATATTTCAGGAAAGAGTACAATGCCTGATGACCTATATATAAATTAAGAGGCCATAAAAATACCCGATTAATACGATATGTGTTGACTCTTCTAACTGTATTGCAAAGTGCAGGTTTATTTTAATTTTATTGGAAAAAATGGGTGAGAAAAATAATCTGTGTCCGTCATGAAAATATCAGACCAGAGGTTACATTATTTGTCTCCACACGAAGCACTTTTGCAAAATGACGCTGAGCCAAAGTTAGACAAGTTCGGCTGACATTAAAATCAAGTTGATTTGATACCTATTTTGCCAACATTGAGTTTGACAGTTATGTGTGATGTAGCGTGCCAATTTATACTTAAACCAATGACTGCATTGCTCTAAACTAAGATTCTATCCCACTTGATTTCATGCTCAAAAGAAACAACGATTTAATAAAAAGTTCTTGGATCAAATTAATTAATTATGTAAACGGTCGCTTTTAACATTCCTGGTTTGGCAACACTTAAAAAATAAAAGCATGCCGTCTGGTTTTTGCCAACATATTTCTTAATTTTAAGTGCAAAATCTGATTATTTGAGATAAATGTAAATATAAATATCATTAATTTATGAAAATAAATGACACAATATGAAAATTAAGTCAATAACAGTATAGAAACAAAATCAGTTTACTGAACCATTTAAATAAGCATTCTTCATGTAATGGTTCTACAGATATAGTTTCAAGGGGCACCACGTGATTTATAGTACAGCTAGCAAATTGTAATCTTGGAAAAACTTGGCATATATTTGAACATATATGGATGGATGGATGGATGGATGGATGCATGCATGCATGCATTCATATATATATATATATATATATATATATATATATATTTATATCGACTTATATATATATATATATATATATATATATATATATATATATATATATATATTTATATCGACTTATATATATATATATATATAATTTAAAAATAATTTGAAAACACTCCTTCAAAAATGACTCTGCTTAAAATATTTTGCACATGTTTTACGTCTGTTTGTACCTGATACACATACCTATCTGTACATGATAAAAATGACTATCTGTACACGATAAACATGTATATTAGTCAAGGAAAAACATGTATATATGTACAGGAAAACATGTATATTAGTACAGGAAAAACAATATATTTGTACAGGATAAACATGTGAATTAGCACATAATAAAAATGTCTATTTGTACATGATAAATATGTATATTTGTGCATGATAAATATGTATATTTGTACATGATAAATATGTATATTTGTACATGATAAATACGTCTATTTGTACGTGATAAATATGTATATTTGTACATGATAAATATGTATATTTATACATGATAAATATGTATATTTAAACATGATAAATATGTATATTTGTACATGATAAATATGTCTATTTGTACATGATAGTCAATATGTATTTGTACATAACAAACATGTTTATTTTGTACATCATAAACCTTTCTTATGAACATGATAAACATGTGTATTTGATAAACATTTGTATTGGTACATAATAAACATGTCTGTACATATCAATATGTATTAGCACATGACTGCGTGGGTTCTAGTTGAAGATTTGGTGAATGCGGTTATGTGAGAAAGCCTGCCAGTAGCTTCTCGTGGGTCGGTGGTTCTTTCCGCGGACATCCCGGTTTCTTGCTCCACCATTAATACTGACTGCCATGCATAGCCTATCATGTGCTGAAGAATGGCGTTAAGCCCCACAACAAAAACAACTACATATTAGTACACGACAAGCATATGTATTTATACATGATAAACACATCTTTTGGTACGTGATAAACAGGTCTATTGGTACATGATAAACATGTTTTTGTGTATAATAAACATGTATTTTTTTAAAAAACGATAAACATATTATTCAATTAATTTTCAAGAAACAATTAATAGTCAACTCACTTGCACATTATTATTTATGTGGCCATTATTTGGACTAATCCATGTGCCGTTGCAGTTTGAATTACTGACGCAGTTTTGAAATCCGCCACTAGTTCCATTATTCCAATACATCAGTCCCCTCATCAACTGGTTCCGGCCCCCTGATTCGACTCCAGTCGTATTTGAGTTATCTATCATGTTGACCTCGTCGCCATAGTACCAGAGTGGCGTTCCTGGTAACAACATCATCAACATTGAGAGGGCCCTAATATAACTTGTGGAATTAACACGACTGGTAAGTCTTTTGGTGTTCTCGTCTCCAACCTACGAAAGATACAAATGTATCGCTATTTATCTCAACCAGTTGATTTGTGAAATGCCTATACAGGCCCAAGATGCGAATTAAGTCATCTTAATGAAGGCAGTCGATATTTCTATTAATATACTAAAAATACACTTTCCGTAAAACAGCAGAATCTTGGGTTTATCTCCCCACGTCAGTTAGTGAGAGTTGGACATCTGGTGCAATAAATGTAAACATCTACAAGTTCTATGCCAACAAAATAGAAAATATGTTGCTGTTGTTGTTGTTATTATTATTATTATTATTATTATTATTATTATCATCATCATCATCATCATCATCATCATCATCATCATCATCATCATCATCATCATTTAGATTACTTTGTTTGCTCGTTAGGTTTTTCTTGGTGCGTTTAATTTATCTTTTTGATTTTAGTAATATAACATTGTATGTCGGACTTGATTTTGACCAAAATCAAATTAATGTTCTATTTAATCTGAATCAATTATTTTATAATTTTTAAAATAAATTTGTAAGCAACTAATACATAGCTAAAGTATTCTCTATGTGTATTGGCTAACAATTAGGATTATTATCTTTGCCGTTGTCAAGAACATTTTGTATACTATGTTTTTCATTATAATTATATTTTTCTAGCAAACGTTAGGAACTTTCTACTACTTCTTTATGTGGGAAATTCCAATGGAAAACCCCTCGTTTAAATGTATCGCCTCAAAACGCAGCAGTACTATAAGTGTTTGTTCTCAATTGTGAGGTGACTTATTAACAGGGTTCGAATTGACCTCAATACGTGCCAGTCTAGGTCAGAATTGTAATTGCTGTGTGGCCTCAAGATGGGTTTATAGAGTCAAGAAGGTTTATAGTGTCAAAAGGTATATAGGGTTAAAGAAGAAGGTAAAGAGCTTTACGTTTGAATTGTCAAATTAGACACATACACAAACACACACACACACAGACAAAATAAAAAAAGATTAAAAATAAGCTACATCTAATTTCACACAACAAAAATACTATCCATCACATCATTTATACCCAATAAAACCCTTACATCTATTTATAACTTCAACTTGCAAGAAATTCCTGTTAAAAACCCTGGTATCTAATTACAACCTTAACTTGTATGAAATGTCTATGGAAAAATCCTTGTATATATTTATGACCTCAACTCTTTTGAGGTTCATATTGAAAAACACTAATATCTATTTATACACTCAACTTGTAGAAAAGTCGCAAAAAAACACTAGTATCTATATTTAGCCAAATCTGTGGGGAAAATCTTATCGAAAACCCATAGCATCTACTTTTAGCATCTTGCACAAGGAGCTCCACTGCGTGCACAATCTAGTCATCTGCAATTTTATAATAAAAAATCAAGCGATCTCACGATTTGAATGAGAGATAAGAAAAAAAGTAAAAGGTGCGACAAGACCTATCACTTTGCACATGAGCTTACGTTTTTGCTTAAATCCATGCAAGACGACACGAGCGAGCCTGAATTAACAACTACGTCTACTCCAAGCTAAAGTCAACCAGTAACACTCGAATCATATTACCACATAATCGAAAAACGCTGCTCCTGAAAATTTGGAACCACAACATACACTTGCATGGTGAAGGTTAACAACATTAAGCATTCAGTTACACTGAAAGGACGGTGTCAAGCCAAAGAAGACGACCGTTTGAGACTCCATTTAGCACAACAGTTCGAAGTTGCTCGTTTGAATCGAGTTTAGCAGCCTTCGAAAGTTATCGAAAAGATTCAACACGTTCAGCAATACAACGACCAATTTCCACGTTTCCCTCTAAAGGAGAGGACGCAGAAAAGTGTTATTGATGGACAAACTTCACAGCACCATAGAGTTCTAATATATATATATATATATATATATATATATATATATATATATATATATATATATATATATATATATATATATATATATATATATATATACATATATATATATATATATATATATATATATATATATATATATATATATATATATATATATATATATATATATATATAATCTCAACCAGCCTCTATAGACTATGGGGTGCCAGAAGAAATCCTTATGGATTGTAGTGCCCAATTTACCTCTGACCTCATGTGTGAAATAGGTAGGCTGTTGTCCATCAAACAGTTGAACACTACCCCATACCGTTCGATGTGCAATGGACTGGTAGAGAAGTTTAATGGTACACTGAAGCATATGCTACGAAAAATGTGCACGGAACGTCCATAAAATTGGGACCTCTATTTGAACGTGGTTCTATTCGCGTACCGTCAAGTACCGCAAGAGAGTTTAGGTTTTTTTCCCTTCGAATTGCTGCTGTACGGACGAACAGTTCAACGCCCGATCGGATACTACGCTAACTTTAGACGGGTGACGTCGCGAATGAGGAAATAAAAACTACTTATCAGTACGTGCTAGATCTGCAAGATGGTACATGAAGGACTCGAGAAATCGGAACGTAGATATGCCAAGTATTACAACCGTAGCGCGCGAACTAGGAAATGTGTTGTTGGCGATCAGGTTCTGCTGGTTCCTCCTACTAGCAGGTACCAATTATTGGTTCAGTGGAAAGGTCCCTACGAAGTTAAAAGAGATCAAAGATGACATGGACTATAAAATCGACATAGACGGATATTTGAAAACATTCTATGCTAACATGCTTAAGCTGTACATTAAGAGACAGAGTGACAATTTAGAAACAGGGGGATTTAAGTGTCGTTAATACGGCAGTTATAGACGACGACGCAGTAGACACAATAATCGAGGAGTCCCTTGAGTGTCCATTGGGTGTTGCGAAGGAAACGGTAGATCATGTCGGTGTGAGTGGGGAGTTAACCAAAGATCAGCGTCAACAAATAAAAGCAGTCTTGGATAAATACTCGGACGTATTAATCGACAAACCAGGTTGTACAACCTTGGCAGACCTCAAAATTCACCTGAACACGACGGACCCCATCAGATTTAAAGTATCCCGTACCGTACAATGCACGTAAAGCTGTGGACGAAGAGGTGAGTAAAATGTTGGATTTGGGACTGATTGAACCCTCCAACTCGCCATATTCTTCACTCGTAGTGCTAGTCAAAAAGAAAGATGGGACGAACCGAATCTGTATCGACTTCCAAAAGTTAAATAAGATCACGCTGTTCGATCCAGAACCAATGTCAGATATGGAGGGTCTTTTTGAAAAGTTATTGGGTAAACGATGGATTTCCAAAACGCATTTATCCAAGGGATATTGGCAGGTTTCCATTGCTCAAGAGTCCCGTGCAATGACAGCATTCACGATCCAGAAAGGACTATATCAGTTTAAAGTGATACCATTCGGGTTGGTAGGTGCCAGCGTCACGCAAGTTGATAAAAAGTTTAGCAAACATCGATATCTTTGTGGATGCCATATTGGTGTACACAAATACTTGGAGTGAACATGTGTCTGTCCTGACGGAACTGTTTGACAGACTCCGGAGAGCGAACATCACAGTGAGATCCACTAAATGCAGTATTGGATATACAGATTTAGAGTGCTTAGGTCATATGATCAGTGGTTCGGGACATTTGAAACCTCACCCCAAGCAAAAAGAAGCGATCAAGAACGCACCAAAACCAGACAACAAGACACAAGTTCGTTCATTTTTAGGTTTGGTAGGATTTTATAGAACATTTATACCAAACTTTGCAGCCATAGCTAGCCCACTTTCTGATCCAACAAAGAAGGGACAACCAAGCAAAGTAGAGTGGGGACCACCACAAGATAGAGCTTTTCATGCGCTAAAAGAGAAGTTGATTAGTGCGCCTCTATTGAAATTGCCAGATGTAAGCAAACCCTTTATTTTAAAAACAGATGCATCTGAAAGTGGGTTAAGAGCGTTTTTTTTTTTTGCTGCAGGAACAAGATGGTAATAAGTTGCCCGTAGTCTATTCAGGTAGGAAACTGCTACCCAGAGAGAAAAACTATTCAGCCATAGAAAAAGAGTGTTTAGCCGTAATGTGAGGGAATTAGGAAGTATCATGCATATCTTTCTGGGAGAGATTTCATTCTCGAGACTGATCACCAACCCCTATTGTAATCAAACAAGGCCAAGGTCACCAATGCTAGATTGATGCATTGGGAGCTGACATTACAACCTTATCGCATCCCTGTAGAGGCGATAAGAGGAGTTGAAAATATAGGGACAGACCACTTGAATATGGCACTATTGGAAATTTGGATAAATGTTTACCCAGTATATAAAACCCAGATTACTAAACATGTCGTAAAAATTGCAGTATATTATTAGTTATTTTATTTTATTCTGTGAAGGCTAAATAAACAATTGTGAACATGTTTTCTTAGGGGGATATTGTCACAGAATAAGGCTATTGATAACTTGCCTTGAATCTATTTTCCACCTTTATTCGTGGTACAGTCTTACAACGTTACCACGGGTGAATCACTCTTTTCCAGGTAAAGTGATTTCAAAATTACATGCGGTGCTAACCATGCTTTTTCGCCATGTCAAATTAGCTTTTAGTCATTTCATATTACCTGTTTCGATATCATGTTACGCTCTTTCTATGCAGTGTAACCCTATTTTCGTATTCCATATTACCTGTTCTCTCCATTCTATATAACCCATTTCCCTGCAATAAGCACTATAAATCTGTATATTCACTCCTATGGATTTAACCTTGACACATTTCGAACTGAGACACAAATGATTTGGATTTTGTCAGTGGTGAGCGTACTTTCCACTATCGTCTCAGGCCTTAGGGTAAGTGTCAAAGTTTTGTTTTATTTGATTTGTAAAACATTTTCTCGGTTTTGTGTTATGTCGGGCGATGAAGCTTTGTTAAATTGCGTGCTTTGTTATTACAATGTTTAGTAATAAATAGTATTTGTTTGTTTTAGCCTATTGGATATTAGTGGGTACAATGGGAACTTAGTGGACACTGGGTGCCTATTGAACACTATTGGATAATTATGGGTACTATTGGGCACTAGTGGACACAACGGAAGCCTATTGAACACTAATGGAGACTGTTGAACATTATGGGAGTTTTTGGACATTATTGGAGTTTATTGGACATTATTGGTGCTGAATTTGTTTTATTGGGGTTGAATCTATCTTATTGTACCTATCTGTATGTGTATGAATACATGTATGTATATGAATGAATGCATATAACGGATCCGTGATGTATATAAACACTAGAAAAAGAAAATTTAAAAACAAATATTTTGAGCTATTTTTAGGGAATCGTTATAGGTAGTAAATAACACCCTTTTAAAGAGTAATAAAGCGTGGAGTAAGGTTGATATTGCAGGGAAATGGGTTATATAGAATGGAGAGAACAGGTAATATGGAATACGAAAATAAGGTTACACTGCATAGAAAGAGCTTAACATAATATCGAAACAGGTAATATAAAAAAGACTAAAGGCTAATTTGACATGGCGAAATAGCATGGAATACAGCGTTAAATGGAAAGGAGAGAAGGTTGATATGGCGTGGAAAAATACTTATATGAAATGGAAAAATGTTAATATGTTACGGAAATAAAAGATAATATGGAATGGAACAAATGGGTAATGTGGCATGGAAGAAGTGTAGTATGGAATGAACAGGAATGTAAGGAAGAAGGGCAATACGGAATGTGAACATTCATCAGAACTTAATGTATTATGAACCAGAAACTAACATATTGCCATATCAACACAACTTTCACACGAGAGAGAGAGAGAGAGAGAGAGAGAGAGAGAGAGAGAGAGAGAGAGAGAGAGAGAGAGAGAGAGAGAGAGAGAGAGAGAGAGAGAGAGAGTATACTAACAATCCAATTTGACCATTTGCCATCAGGTAAACGACTCATCCAGTTATTTACGTGCTCACTGATGCAATTTCCGTCACAGCTTGTATTTATCTCCAGGAAAAACTGGTTCAGCGACAGATGAACCCCATCACGTCCAGTACCATAGTAACGCATCACATGGTTTATGTTGCTTTTGATGTCTGCTATTAAAATCCTGCCGAAAAGTCAACTTTTTATTGTAAGTATTAAACAACCGAAAAACAGACGGTCTAATTTAATTCTAAATACAATGCGGTTTAAGAAAAATCTAAATATTTGAACCAAATATTTCCATTGAAGCTAGTTACTCCATGTTAGAGTCATTTATTTACAAATATCAAATCATCGTACATCTATCTTTGAAGCTGGACATCATTAACTGCGTACACGACAATTATTTAGTTTCGGTTCAAATTACAAAAATGTTTATAACAGAGATGTCCAATGTTAAGTTTAGTTCTAATAATTAATATAAACGATTCGTCTGCTGCGAGTAACAAACCCTACAATTGGCGTAAAATATTTATCAACAACAATTCGCTCTAATAAATCAATGAATGGTCGAATTTCCGTCATGCTCCCTATCACCTCCACCATGGACCTATCCAGCCATTCGCAGTATCGAGATCCATTCCAAATATAGGTATGTACAGAAATGTTAAAAACGACACCAAATATAGGTATGTACAGAAATGGTGAAAAAGACCAAATATAGGTATGCACAGAAATGTTATTATTTTTAACTAGCCTAACCATCATTTTACAACATTCCCTGTCGCAAATCCTATGGCCGTCAAAACTAAAATCCCTTTTCGCTTACGGCTACATTAGCATAAATTGTCCAGGGTTAGAAAGACCTAAAGCTGTGTTTCATTAATGTGAATTGAAATTATAAACACCTGAAGCTAGGTTTCATTGATGTTAATTGGAATTACAGAAACCTAAAGCTGTGTGTCATGAAATAGATGCAGTAATTGCAAGATCTTTGTAAGTTACTTACAGCTTTGACGTCATCAATGTGTTTACCTTCAAGGGTAGGCATTCAAAGTCCGAAATATTTGTGAAACGCGCAGAAAAGCAAGTATCAGAAAGTTACATTTTCAGACGAACTTATTGTGTTAGTATCTTATTTCGCAATGAAGTAAACTCAGGAATTTTTCGCACAAAAATTATTTTGCAGTATTACATAAATCTTGAATCAGACATGGTTTTGGTTATCAACATAAAGATTTGGATTTACAAAATAATGAATTCAGTAGATGAAAATGTGTGAAGAATGAAATTAAGGTATTATTATCTCCATCAAAAGTAAATTGTTACGAGTATATGCTCTTAAAATAAGTAACAGAAAAGAATGAAGACAAGTTTTGTAAAAATAATAATTAATTTATTTCCCTAGAATAAAAAGTGAAAAATTAAGAAAAAAAGAACTTACGGTTTTACGAAATAAATCCAAAAATAATCCAAGAATTGAAAACAGAAGTCCTAGTAATAAAAAAAATCCTGACTAAAATTAAGTTCAAGACCTGATGAAATCGAAAATAGAAGGCGATGAAGTTTGATGTGATCAGGAAAGTGCTGCTGTATCAACAGTCCTTTGTTGAATCACAGAAAATATTATTCAAGTTTTAACTTCCAATGAATGTCTTTATCCAAGAATTTTGTCCGAGCATTTATGTATTTCCAGGGAAAAGAATCACTTGAATTCAATAATTTGAAGAAAACAAAAATTCAACCCAATCTGGTCACACCATAATAACAACTTAATGTATCAAATGTTTGGAGCTCAGCTAACAAATGTCTATAAAAACACAAGTTATACGCTAATTAAGACGAAAACATATTTCCAGATGAGGGCCAAAAGTTTGTTGTTCTGGGAAAAAAAATAGAAGTTTGTAACAATTGCTACTTGTCACGTAATCCAGATATGCCCTTGACTTAAATAAATGATTCTTACTCTGATAAAGAAAGAAAAGAATAAATAAAGTTGTTTACCAAAACTGTCACTGATTTTGAAACGAGGTCAGCAACTAGATATAGTGTTTCTATTATTAGTTATTTATCAATGAAATGAAGAAAAAAAAATAATAACAGGCAAGTCAGAGAGAACTGAACTAAAATTGTGGAAAGTGTCAAATCCAGTAAACAAAGTTACATTACTATGGCATATAATGGAATTTAAAAAATTTAGAACTTATAAACAAACAACAAATCAAATATACATAAACAAAATTCAGAACTGTAGAAAAAGACATGTATTTCTAAACAAAGAAATTTAGGCCTGAGGCAGAATGTAAACGTATTTTCGACCAAATAAACTCAGGGCTGTGAAAAACAATGCAATCGTATCTGGATGGTAAAGGATCCTAAATTGTTGGAGTTGAAATCATATACGAATTAAAGAGTTCCAGAAAGCTATACTGCATTAATATATGAATTGGCATCAACGAAAGTGCCCCAGAGATCGGCAATATACCAAATGAAGAATTTATAATATGAAACGCGTCCCATAAGCCATGATGCAAACTATTTATAGACTAATCTGAACTAAAGTGTTCCTGAAAGCCACAATACTCTAATTTACGAATTTATATTATTAATTAAAGTGTCACAGAAAGCCACAATTCACTAATGCTCTATTTAATAGAATATATTAGTGTTCCAGAAAGCCATTATGCACAAATTTTGCCAATTTATAGCTACAGGCAAATAAATACGAACTCTATTTATACAAAAGATATGAATTCTGTTTACATTAATGTCGGGAATTCTACTTGCATAAAAACGAAATTCTATTTATATACAAATGAAATTCTATTTATATACAAACGAAATTCTATTTATATACAAATGAAAAGGGTAATTAAAGGGACATAATCAAAATATTGCTAATAAAGATTTTGACGAATATTGTTTGAGTTCCTGCAAAATGTGAATTACATATTTTTTCTTTCTCAAAGTTATATAATCATGTACACCGTCCATACAAATGCACAATTTTTCCAAATACTGTTCATTATAATGCACATCATCCATAATACTGCATAATTGTCTGATTATTGTACATGATACTGTACAAGCCCAATACAACTGCATACATTTTCTGATTACTGTACATGATACTGTACAAGCCCCATACAACTGTATACATTTCTGATTATTATACTTTACACTGTATACCATCTATACAACTGCACGCATTTATTCTTACTGTACACGATGCTGTACACCATCCATACATCTGTACAATTTTCCTCTTACTGTGCATGATACTGTTCGCCATCCATACTAACTGCAGACAAATTTTTATTACTGTACACTCTCCTTTCTCTAACTTTTATAAGTCACTATTGTCTTTTTTTCTTGCCATGATACATATGCCATTGTATTCTTTACAAAAAAAATGTTGATTGAAGACAATTTTATTTCCCATGATAAAAATGGATCGTGCATGAACTAATACAAATCGTCTGCCATGCAAAATAATCTACTAATATTTGGTATCCACGCCATATAGGGTTTCCAAACAACGTTTGCCAACGTTGAGGAAATTGAAAAGTATCTAGATGTTTTACATTCACATTCCGACAGTTCGCGAGTTAATTTGATAACTGTGATCGTTGAATGAAAATAAAAAAAAACCCAACATATTTCTGCACTTTCCTACAGAAAGATGACCTTGGCAAACAAAACTCCAAAACATGTATGCAACGCGCTTACACAACGTTATTGCGAATGTCAAAATGGTGTGAACAATCAGTGCCTTCTATCAACAGGTTTTCATATTGTACGGACTAAACTGTAAAAGCCGTAGCAGGAAACAAAGCTAGTGTGAAAATTATTATTACTGCATTACGGAAGACCTCCATCAGTTGAATCATTATAAATTATGCATTCTGATAGACTACAACATAAACTCTCTCTAATTTTCAATGAAACAGAAATTTATTGGAAGCTAAGCTTGAAAAGTTGTATTACTTGCCTTTCAGTTCCATTGTATTCGTCTAGCAGTGACCGCCATCTTGCAAGCATATCTTTGGCTTCTGGTAATCCAAATGTATAGTTGTGGACAAAGAGATTGTAGTCGCCCTATTGAGAAAAAAACCCAGGTACATACGTGGTAAATGTTATAAAGGGATGTCTTCCACGTTTTGTTGTTTTATTATCATATCAACAATTGTAACTATCTTCATCGGTATTAAGGTGGGATAAATATGGCTTTAATTTACTTTCAAGAGCCAGTTTCCTGTCATGTCCATTATAAATTGTCCTTCATTCCAAT
>JAEAOA010001875.1:1957500-2017500 GCA_016746295.1 Potamilus streckersoni | reverse complement strand
GGTCGTTAATGAAACTGAAGCAACTGAAGTACCAGTCTGTTACTTTATTAAAAATGGACGTCTGATAAGAAAATGGAGACCTCCCGATGTACCTGCTAGTGACGAATAATCAGTACGATATCAGTTCCGAAACCTTACAGACAGGAAATACTTTGTTTGGCCCAGGAAACTTCATTGGCTGGTTATTTAGGGATAAGCAAAATGTATCACAAGATCTGGACTCAATTCTATTGGCCAAAGATAAAAAGTGATGTTTAAAAGTTTTGTAGATCTTGTCAGGAGTGTCAAATTGTAAGAAAACAAATCTAAAGATACCTAAAGCTCATTTGCAACCAATTCCTGCATTTGACAAACGATTCGGTAGAGTAGTGGTAGATTGCATTGATCCCTTACCAGAGACCATGCCATGTAACCAAAATTTGTTGATAATCAATCGTATGTTAACAAGATTTGCAAAAGTAATTCCTTTGAAGAATTTTGCTCAATTTGGCGTTCTCAACTTTGATCAATTTGGTCAATGGTCAAAGTTAAAGTCTGGTATGTTCCAGCTTGTTACACTTGAATGTGGCATTCAGCAGTTCAAGTCGAAATTGAAACTGTGGTTTCACCAATGTGTACTAGAGAGAATTGTTGGGTCCTGTAATAAAGTCCTTTCTCTCTTGCTAATTCTGCAGAATATTTGGCAATTAAGATTTTATGGCTCTCACAAAGTAAAGAAGAAAATGAGTCAGATTATAATATTAGTACTCAATTCTAAGTAAATTAATGGAGTACTATTATTTTTAAAGAAATAGCCATGTAAATAATACAATTTTTATGTTGTACTTGTCCCATCAAAAGAAGATTCGCATGAAGGAATTCTGCTGTATTCTACTAATCTTGGAACAAAACAAGTCTGCAGAATTTGGAAGTTATGGAAAATCTAGATCAGAAACTTTCTCATTTGCAAGATCAGGACAAAAGTGAACTTAAACAATTGTTGTCTGAATATAAGCACTTGTTTCCATACGTGCCTACAAGGACAAACAAAATTTGTCACGACGTTGAAATAGTAAATTCTAAACCCATGAAACATCACCCATAAAGGATAAATCCTTTTAAACATTAATATATGAAAAAAGATTAAGTATTTACTGGACAATGGTTTTATAGAGCCCAGTAAGAGTGATTGGAGTTCACCGTGTATTCTTGTTCCAAAACAGGATAAAACTTTTTCAAAAATCTACGGATTATAGGAAGGTGAATAGTGTGACAAAATCAAACTCGTTTCCACTGCCAAGAATCGCTGATTGTATCGACAAAATTGGAAATGTCAAATACGTCTCTATTGGCTTCGTTTATATACTGAGGCTTTTTGTAAGACGTTCAGAGATTGTCATACACAGTCGTAGAGTCGAAAAGTCAATTTATTGTATCATCTAAGAGTTACACAACTTATATTACCTTAGAGGAGGTATTTTTGTGATAGAAGAAGTTGTCTGTTCGTATGTCTACGTAGAACAACATGTGTCTTGTTAGAGGAGCTAAGTTTACTTCGTTTTTCTGAATTATTGTTTTCCTGGAGAACAACATTACTGATTTGGAAAAAAACATTTTCCCGAAAATATTCTACATTGGAACGGAACAACATAAGCTGTGCTTTATTGCGTAAATTCTGGAATTTTTTGTTACCCTTCGTCTGACCTGGTCATCCGCCATTTTGGACCGGAATTGAACTTCAGACTGTGTTTAGAACTTTTACAGGATTTGTTTCTATTTTGAACAAATTATTTCGGTCATTTCTGTAAACCGTAAGTCTTGTTTAACATATTTACATTTTTTTCATGTTTTCTAGGAAAATAAATTATTTTTGTTAAAATTTACAAAGCTTCACTCTTTCTTTTATATTACTTTGAACGAGCCGATACGTAACAGTATTATTATTATTATTATTATTATTATTATTATTATTATTATTATTATTATTATTATTATTATTATTATTATTATTATTATTATTATTATTATTATTATTATTATTATTATTATTATTATTATTATTATTATATAAACAATGCGACTGGTGTGGTAAATATAACTTAACTTCTTGTAAAATGGGTAGAAATATATATTACCATAGAATCACAGCGTTATTTAAGCTTTAAATGATAAGGTGGAACTAAGTTCGGAGTAAACCCTACTGACGGGTCATGAGAAAATGTAAAGAATGTACAGCATATTCCAAAGTATTCGAAAGCATACAAATATCGCAAACTGAACAGGACAATGAATTTTTTAAAATATTATTCGCTTGAAACTTTGTGCAAGTTATAATAAATGAAGCTAATTATTAATACACTAAACTTCTATGACGCGAATAAATTACAATAACAAATAAATTCACAAAATTGAACAATGCTAAAATATTTAATTGTATTCATACCCAGTTGTTAGGAACGGAATCATCGCTTTCCCATATATAGTAATTCCTCTTTTCATTAGTCTTGTCGTGCGATGCGTTGCTCTCAGTAAACCATGGATGTTTGTATCCCGTCTGGTTTGGAATGAAGTCAAGCACGATATACATGCCTTTACAGAAATTAGGAAAATTAAAATTTTAATAAATGTCTAATTCCTACACCATGTATGTATGTATGTATGTATGTATGTATGTATGTATGTATGTATGTATGTATGTATGTATGTATGTATGTATGTATGTATGTATGTATGTATGTATGTATGTATGTATGTATGTATGTATGCATGTATGCATGTATGTATGTGTGTGTGCATGCATGCATGTATGTGTGTGCATGAATGTATGTGTGTGCATGCATATATGTGTGTGCTTGCATGTATGTGTGTGCATGCGTGTACGTGTGTGCATGCATATATGTGAATGCATGCATAATGTGAGTGCATGCATGCATGCATGTATGTATGTACGTACGTACGTACGTACGTACGTATGTATGTATGTATGTATGTATGTATGTATGTATGTATGTATGTATGTATGTATGTATGTATGTATGCATGTATGTATATGTGTATGTATGGTTATGTGTGTAAGCATATGTATGTATGTATATGTATATGTATGTGTATGTATATATATATATATATATATATATATATATATATATATATATATATATATATATATATATATATATATAAGAAAGTAAAATCAACTTTATAATTGTTTTAAAAGACATTTAGCAATCATTATTTTCGTGTGTATAAAGTATAAATTATATGAGCCGTGAAAATAGTGAATGAAATCAGTAGTATTTATCAGTAAATTCTATACATTAAAACAATGCAATTAGTTCAATTTCAATGCAGGCTTTAACGGTGGCTATAAAACAACAGTTAGCTTATCCTAAATGCATAAAAAGGAATAGCGACTGACTGAAAACAAGATACCTTTACTGTGTGCAGTGTTAAGTAGTGAGGTGAAGTCGCTCATGTTCCCAAAGACTGGGTCGATATCCGTATGATTGGTAACACTGAAATCGTAGTTCGAGGCCCTGTAGATTGGACTAAGGGAGATAACTTTGAAACCCATGCTGCTGATATAGTCCAGCTTGGATTCAAGACCTGCAACGGAGCGTTTAAGCTTCGAGAAATTATATTTGTATTATCCACAGAATATGTAAATTTTATGAGGTAAAATTTAAGTATAAATAGGAACATTAGAAGTCTCTCTAAAGTGTATTAAAACTAACTCTTATTTGGACTCAGTTTCATTAAATTATATTGGGAGTAATTTAGATTAAAATATATGTCGATTAACTTTATTTGACAGAAATATATTCTATCTTGATAAAGATAGTTTCCTTACAACTTTTGCGAGTCTCATTATTGTATGTGTAAATTTACTTAACAAATACTTTTTACGAACATGTAAAAAGTCTGTCTATATAATGATACAAATTTCCGCATTATACATGTATTAAATACACCCAGCAAAGCACATAAGCCTCTCCATATTATATATGTTTATTCTAAATTCGGCTAAACAAGAACACTCACTGACGAAGAATTCTTCAGGCAGAGAGAGAGAGAGAGAGAGAGAGAGAGAGAGAGAGAGAGAGAGAGAGAGAGAGAGAGAGAGAGAGAGAGAGAGAGAGAGAGAGAGAGAGAGAGAGAGAGAGAAGCGACGTTCCATGCTAATTACGTCCAATGAAAGGTATGATTATGATACAGCTAAATATTTTTGCGATTAAACATTTAAGCATAATTGGATCTTAAATGCAGAAATAGAAATCGCTGATGGACAAGTACTAGTTTTGTATGCCTGATGTCCATGTTTCAAATTATATTGCATTCGAGTGAGGCGACATGTTAGTCTTTATATTCATGGGGTTTTTTTTAGCAAGAAATTGTATTCTCTCCCCCCACAGCAGTGCAAAGAAAAGAAACATGAAAACAGTTTTGTCCTCGAAAAAGAATCTAAATAAATGTTTATCAATTCTCTTCCGAATTCTTAAATTAGAATGGATGTGTATATGTTTAAAGACAAACACTCTTACCCTTCAGATCACCCCAACCGTTTCCATCTGAGTCCATGTAACTGGGTACGTACACCCGATATACAGGACTCTTTTGCCACCAACTTACGGGGTCAGCTCGGCGACAACGAGGGTATACCAGTACCAGCGCCACCACCGTGATGATTAGAGCGATCCACCCTAGGATAACTATAGAGATGCAGATCATGCGCAGTCGACGCCAAAATGGTTTCGAAGAATGGCGAAGAAGCTCTTCCTTCCCCATGCCCCTGAAAGGCTTGTCGGATGGTGGTTTCTCGTGAAGAGAAAGGTCGATTCCATCGACAGAGCTGTGGATATTAAGGAGAAAATATGTTATACTATCGAATTTTGAATTACAGCAATAAGACGTCGTAAATATCGAGCGTGAACTAATGATTCAGTCATGTTCTCCTGCCAAATATCGGTATATATTTTGACATATTAAATATCAACAAGAATCCATAAATTAGGCCAATATCATTCAAGTCCCTATTTCTGAGCAAAGTAACCAATAAGATGGCTTCTAAAGTTACAATGAAAACCTACAACGACTTTACAATATTATTTTTAGTGGACTGGTTCATAGCTACCTACGACGACTGTACAGTCATTCTTGGTGGACTGGTTCACAGCCATCTACAACGACTTAACAATGTCATTCTTGGTGGACTGTAAATAATTTCTTTCTTAATTTTGATTTGTAATTAGACAACTAAAAACGGTAAACTGCGTACCCGAAATTCATCTTAGTAATCACCTAATTCCGTCGTATTGTGTATGTCCAGAGTTTTCTCAGTTTATACCCATTGATTCGCCCACCTGCAATAGAACTGGTATCACAAGAAAATATTTTCTAACAAATTCAGTTTATGACAGCGACTTTCCGACTTTACATAAATACCTTTTATATCTCTATTTTCCAAACGCATCTCTCTTTTGAGAGTCTTGCAAATTGGTTACCTGAAAGCATCCAATCAGTTTAAATTACTTAAGCGATTGTAATCGTTGGTTACCAACACATCAACACTTTTTGTACATTTAAATGGCCAGCGCAAACTCTTTCTCAGAAGTCAATGATCGCGTTTTGTCTCAGGTATTTGGAACTTTTTGAACAAAAGGCAGAAAATAACTATGATATTATTTTGTCTCAAGCTATATATCTTAAGGGATTGATTTCAGAAACAATCTTCAATCGGTTATACTTTTGTTATGAATATTTATATTACACTGTTTATAAGTTATTTGTCTCAATGATTATGTGTTGTTTATAATTGTATTTTAGACTTGACCTTGTCCGAAGTTATGTTCACTCTCTATCGGACGATTGATTTTCACTTTTTATTTTGGTGGAAAAAAATATATTTAATATTTCCTTATGACTGTGGGTTGATCATTTTCTTAATCTTAGTCAAGAACATTGGAATTCCCTATGGATGGGCCCCAAATATTTACCACAGTCATTATCATAGTTTTTGCAACATATTTTCAAACATCTCATAATGTTCTACAATGGAAAATTATACTAAATAGTCGTGATATTTTTCAGAAAATGTTAATTGTGACTTAGGTCAGGTAGAGGTTTTAGTATTGTTTTTTTTTTTGATAAATTAATCTTCCTGCGATAACACTTGAAGCAAAAATAATTTGTATTGTGAATTCAGGTTTTTATCATTCATTGGAAATAAAAAGTACTAATCTATAACGTTCTTGGACATTAGTTTGGAGTTATAGGGAATTCAGACAAGAACATTATTGGATATTGTTGCAATTTATCTAAAGCCTCTTGGTAAATCATCATACTTCGGGCCATTAGCACATTACCATATTCGAAACTACAGACACTTCAGCTCTTTCTGCGTCGGATCTCTTTTGGAATAACACTGAAATTTAGGTAGAACTTTATTCGTTAGGACTGGTGAACTTTGTGGACCATTTGGGAGTTGTTATCTATACTCAAAGTTCTTTCTAAAATTTTACTTTGTCTTCACAGGGAAATAAATTATGTGTTGAAAAAAAAAAGTTGTTGCTTTTCGCTCTTTTCTATTACTGACTTTAAGATATAGATTTGTAATGCTATACTAAGGGTAATTCTGGAGGGAGAATATTTGTGTTACAGCTCTCAAGTGGTTGATATAGTATCTTCTTTCAAGAAGGATATTTGCTCCAGTTCGACGCTTGAACAGCTAAAACCATTGTTGCTGTTCATCAAAAGACAAAACGGTCAGATAAAATTCTGCTGGATATTTCCAACATTCTAAACCAGGTCAAGATTAAGGAAAATCTCAGCTCATTTGAAGAGAAACTCAACCAGCTGGATAAATCTGCCGCTAAAGGAAAACTCCATAGTAACTGATGAAAGAGCAATCCACTATAAAACTACATGGTAAACTGGCACATTCGTGCTACATGTTCATATTCTAGTATGATTGTTCTTCTTTGATAAACTTTCTCTTTAAATTATATAGCGATCTGATATTTACTTCATTGGTTTCTTTAATGTATATATTTTTTCTAATGTTTGATTAATCTAACAAAGAAAATCTCTCTCTCTCTCTCTCTCACACACACACACACACACACACACACACACACAGGCCGCGCAATCTTAGTGGTTTCCTTCCGCCCACCCGATATCTTTTCTTTCACCGCCAGCGAGCACTCACTCTTTCACACGATCCGCCGCAGACATGTAGCATGATGTCCCATCCAGTCACTTTATATCTTGACACCAGGCCGAGCAGCTAAAAGTACTATTTTTATGTCTTTGGTATGAGTCGTACGAATTTCAAACATGCGACTTCCCGCATCAAAGGCGGGCGCCCTAACCACTAGGCTACAACACCAGTCTTACAATAAATTCCTCTACTTGGCTCATTTGTGTCAATAATTAATTGATATCCATGCTTAATTAAGTACTGTACAGAGTTGTTTTATTATCTCGAAATTTGCAGTGCAAGATAATAAAATTTTATTTATGTCATTAAATTTACCAGTATGTCACAATCTAGAATATTGTAGTGAAAGATGTGGTTGGGAAGGTCGCATTGAATTGTTCTTGTACCGGAAAGTTTTCTTGCATCGACAAAGAAGGGGGTTTATAGGAGGGTACCAGTCTAGTGGAAAACATTTTCCAAAATATTTAAATTTAATTCTGTTATTTAGACCTCTAAAACTGAGTGAAGAACATTTTAACTGATAGAAGGATGAGTACAGCTATTGACAATAGTGGTACATACTTAAATGTTGTCGACAGGAGTAGTGATACAGTGTTAAATGTTATTGACAGTAGTAGTACAGTATTAGATGTTGTTGACAGTAGTAATTTAGAATTTGATGCTATTGACAGTAGTAGTTATTCAGTATTAGATGTTATTGCCATTAATAGAACAGTATTAGATGTTGACAGTAGTAGTTGCACAGTATTAGATGTTATTGACAGTAGTAGTAGTACAGTATTAAATGTTGTTGACAGTTGTAGTAGAAAAGTAGTTGATGTTGACAGTATCAGTTGTACAGCATTAGATGTCGTTGACAGTAGTACTTGTAGAGTAATAGATGTTATTGACAGTAGTAGTAGTAGTAGTACAGTGTTAAATATTGTTGACAGTAGTAGTAGTAGTAGTAGTAGTAGTAGTAGTAGTAGTAGTAGTAAATGTTAGTGATAGTACTGTGTTAGATATTATTGACAGTAGTGGTTGTACATTTTTAGATGTTAAAAACAGTAGTAGTTGTATAGTATTAGATGTTATTGGAAATAGTAGTAGTACTGTATTAAATGCTGTTGACAGTAGTAGTAGTAGTTGTTGTAGTAGTAGTACAGTGTTAGATGTTATTGACAGTACTGGTTGTACAGTATTAGATGTTGTTGATAGTAGTGGTAGTGCAGTGTTATATGTTGTTTACAGTAGTAGTATAGTGTTAGATGTTATTGACAATAGTTGTACAGTATTAGATGTTATTGACAGAAGTAGTAGCACTTTATCAGATATTATTGACAGCAGAAGTAGAATAGTGTTAGATGTTATTGACAATAGTTGTAAGGTATTAGATGTTATTAACAGAAGTAGTAGCACGTTATCATATATTATTGACAGTAGTAGTATATTGTTGTTGACACCAGTAGCTGCAGTACAGTGTTAGATGCTATCGACAGTAGTAGTAGTAGTAGTAGTAGTAGTAGTAGTAGTAGTAGTAGTAGTAGATATTGCTAACAGGAGTAGTAGTACGTTATTAAACGTCATTGACCGTACCAATAGTTCAGTTTTAAATCTTGTTGGCTGGAATAGTAATAGTACAGAATTAGATATTGTTAACAGTAGTACAGTATTAGTTGTTGAGAACATTTGTAGTGAATGACTAGATGTTGTTGACAGTAGTAGCAGTAGTAGTAGTATCAGCAGCAATAGTAGTACATTCTTAGATGTTGTTGACAGTAAAAGTAGTAATAGTAGTAGTAGTAGTAGTAGTAGTAGTAGTAGTAGTAGTAGTAGTAGTAGTAACTGTTGCACAGTATTAGATGTTGGCCATCGGAGTAATCGCACGGTACTAGATTTTGACACGAGATATAAAGAGATTTTATTGTTAAATCAGATTTTATGCAAGGTAATGCATCGTTCTGAATTAATTATTATAACATCATCCAGTATTAAAAATCATCATGCAGTCAGTGCTGTTGTGTGAAAAGACTAACCGAAAGAGGAATAAAGGGCACACTTATCGAAATTTGTAAAAAGGGATTCTTGTGTAAGACGACTGCCTGGCTGTGATTCATGGGACCTAAAATCAATTTATTTTGTCCTACAGAATGCGGTTGTATAGGACGGGTGATTGGTAATTAGAAAGGTGATTAGTAACTAGATTTTGAATCTTTACACAGTGACTGTGTCAGATCCGTTTTAAGAAGTTCGGGGGAGGGACCCTAGGCACAAACTCTAACTTTAAAAGTAACCAGAATTGTGCATCAGTCTCAGTCTTAGATCTAGACTATTGCATTGCATTTCCATGTGCAGGTTGGTCATTTTGTTAAACTTAATATAGTACTAAACTGCTAACGCAACCGACACCGAAATTTTATTTTTGGGCTTCCGCGGACCCCCTAAGGCACGTGCCTCGCTAGCCTTATCCTTAAAACGGCACTGCTGTGTCTTCAAGCATGTTTTACTGAATGTATTGTAGCTTTTATAAGACGTTCAGTAATATTAGACAAGTTTTTTTTTATTTGTAAAATGGTCCTACCAGAAATCACACGGCACAGACGGGTCTGATGATATGCGTGTAAACATCTAAGTTTGGCAAAGATGAAAGCAAACAGTGGTTACGTACAGTGGTTATGACATAACCTGCCCTGTCCTACATAAAGGTTATAAGGTATAAATTGCCCTGTCCTACCTATAGGATAATGTTCGATATAATCTGTCGTGGCTAACATAAAGGTTCATATAAATATCACCTGCAGTGTCCTATATCAAGGCTGATATACAATGTAAACTGCCGTTTTCAGGAACGTGTGATAGTTGTTTGACCTACCGGTGAATACCCTGATTGTGCATACAGAAATACTGAGTTAGCCAAATCTGTGTGACACACGATAATCGAAATTTCATTCTAAAGCCAGATACAATCAGTTAAAGTCAGGAAGTCTGAGCAACATGAATATAAATCGGACTTGTCCGCATGACAAAAATATATCCCTTTGTATTATCCCCCGTTTGTGTAATGGGTATTGCAATGCAGTCTGTCTATCCAATCCTATATCCATCCCTTCATCTGTCTGTCCGTTAACACATCTCTCCTAAACCACTTGGTGTAAAATAACGAATGAATGTACATATTTTGCTTCTGGGTTAATCATGTAAAAGTAGGGGAGGAAGAGCGACATCCTTGGCTCTTACTCCAAAAGAAGGGGAGGGAAATAGGCATCCTTGGCTCTCACTAATAAGAAGGAAAGGGAAATAGGCATCCTTGGCTCTCACTCCAAAAGAAGGGGAGGAATAGGGGCATCCTTGGCTCTCACTCCAAAAGAAGAGGAGGGAAATAGGCATCCTTGGCTCTCACTCCATAAGAAGGGGAGGGAGAGGGGCATCCTTGGTTCTCACTAATAAGAAGGGGAGGGAAATAGGCATCCTTGACTCTCACTCCAAAAGAAGAGGATGGAAAGGGGCATTCTTTGCTCTCACTCTATAAAAAGGGGAGTGAGAGGGGTATCCTTGGCTCTCACTCAATAAGAAGGAGAGGGAGAGGGGCATCCTCGGCTCACACTCTATAAGAAGGGGAGGGAGAGGGGTATCCTTGGCTCTCACTCCATACGAAGGGGACGGAAATAGGCATCCTTGGCTCTCACTAATAAGAAGGAGAGAAGAAGGGGCATCCTTGGCCCTCACTAATAAGAAGGGGAGGGAGAGGGGCATCCTTGGCTCTCACTCCATAAGAAGGGGAGGGAGAGGGGCATCCTTGGCTCTCACTAATAAGAAGGGGAGAGAGGGGCATCCTTGGCTCTCACTCCATAAGAAGGGGAGGGAAATAGGCATCATTGGCTCTCACTCCATAAGAAGGGGAGGAAAATAGGCATCCTTGGCTCTCACTCTATAAGAAGGGGAGGGAAAAGGGCAGCCTTGGCTCTCACTCTATAAGAAGGAAAGGGAAAGGGGCTTTCTTTGCTCTCACTCTATAAGAAGGGGAGGGAGTGGGGCATCCTTGGCTCTTGCTCAATAAGAAGGGGAGGCAAAGGGGCATCCTTGGCTCTCACTCTATAAGAAGGGGAGGGAGTGGGGCATCCTTGGCTCTTGCTCAATAAGAAGGGGAGGCAAAGGGGCATCCTTGGCTCTCACTCTATAAGAAGGGGAGGGAAATAGGCATCCTTGGCTCTCACTAATAAGAAGGGGAGGGAGAGGGGCATCCTTGGCTCTAACTAATAAGAAGGGTAGGGAAAGGGGCATCCTTGGCTCTCACTCCATAAGAAGGGGAGGGAAATAGGCATCCTTGGCTCTCACTAATAAGAAGGGGAATGAGAGGGGCATCCTTGGCTCTCACTAATAAGAAGGAGAGGGAGAGGGGCATCCTTGGCTATCACTCCAAAAGAAGGGGAGGGATAGGGGCATCCTTGGCTCTCACTCCATAAGAAGGAGAGGGAAATAGGCATCCTTGGCTCTCACTCTATAAGAAGGGGAGGGAAAGGGGCATCCTTGGCTCTCACTCCATAAGAAGATAGGGAAAGGGGCATCCTTGGCTCTCACTCCATAAGAAGGGGAGGGAAATAGGCATCCTTGGCTCTCACTCTATAAGAAGGGGAGGGAAAGGGGCATCCTTGGCTCTCACTCCATAAGAAGATAGGGAAAGGGGCATCCTTGGCTCTCACTCCATAAGAAGGGGAGGGAAATAGGCATCCTTGGCTCTCACTCCTAAAGAAGGGGAGGGAAAGGGGCATCCTTGGCTCTCACTCCAGGAGTCTTGGAAGAAGGTTACTGGTTAAATGTACATACATTTTAATAGCAATGAAATTTTCATAACTTTTCTGAACCAACTCTATACACGCGGTCACATTATCAAGAAACAGCATATATTTAATTTATATATGTGATTTGGCAGCATTATCCCTGGGAAACTGCCCGGGGAAGGGTTAAGGTTTAGAGACTAGGGTAGGTGGCAGGTGTTTGGTTTTGCATATATGCGAATGCGAAGTGTCGAAGCTGTTCTTGTCTGAGTTAACGATTTTCACATTATTTTATACAACTGTTTGAAAATTTTCAATTTTATATTATTAAAAGCTAAATATAATTTTATCAACAGTTACATTTTCATTTCACACACACACAAATGCACACACACATACACACAAGGCCGTACACTACTGAACAAGAATATAGGATTCTAGGAGAGAGAGAAGGAGGCAGAATGTTTGCTGACGTAGATATGCAACGAGTAGACCCTCCATTGTTCTCTCACAAGTTTACATCATGATACTTATGCCGTACAGTCTTTAAAACTGTTTAATAATGGAACTTTTCTTAATTTGATGCCATCCGAAAATAAAATGTATCATTTTATACATCAGAATTATTCCATACTGGTTTAAATCCAGATTGCGAACCAGCGAAAAATGCTTTAAAGATAACTGAAATTCTGTATTTCGTAAATGGCTCAGTTTATCAATTGAATATTCCAATATATGGACTCTTATGGAGATTTGTGTGCCTTAAATTGATTTCTCTATACGAAGGTTTTAGAAATTCTTACGGATCAAATATTTTAATTTTACTCTCAAACTGAGCATTTATTACTCTGAGTAAGCGATGTATTCGGGTTTCTTCCGCCCCTTTGCTTATTCAGGATTGCCGCCCCTGCTTAATTGCAAAGTGTTGAAGGACAGCAAGAAGAGAAGCAAGTTTCTACAACAGCTTGTTAGTGTTGTTTTAGCTACCTACCTTTATTTAATTCATGGCTTTTTATTGAACAAAATGCCTTCAGCATCTAGCTGCTTAAACAAAATTAATTCATGCCAAAATAAGCATTCCCAAATTCGTCTTGAAATAACGTATGATTCCAAAGGTCAAATGTCGGAATATATTATTTTACTGCAATAAATTAATATATTGACCAAAATACGAAACTGCGAAGTACACTCTGAATCCCAAGATGCGTCTGACAACACGAATATTAATCGTTATTTGCTGAGTGATTCGGCAACTGACAGTGTATACCACAACAAACTCAGAAAAAATACTTACCTAATACTTACCAAAAGGTAGAAATACTCCCTCAAAACAAGAGTGTGGTAAACAAAGTATGTACAGAAGATTTATGTCATATATTGTATCGATTTGGGCTGATTATCATTAATAAATGTACGACTGTCGCCATACGTTTCAATAATATTGAACACCATCTCTCTCTCTCTCTCTCTCTCTCTCTCTCTCTCTCTCTCTCTCTCTCTCTCTCTCTCTCTCTCTCTCTCTCTCTCTCTCTCTCTCTCACCTGAATTTGGCTTTTGCGTCAGCATTTCCGCCATTGGAAAATACGGGATTGTCGTAGACATTAGGACTTTTTCCATCTACAGGTTTGGTTGACAGCAAGTACACACCGGATGACATGACGATTGCTAAGGGAAATAATTTTAAAAATTCATTAGCGTCATTATCATCAATATCGTCAAACATGTTATCGACAGCCGTGGCGCGAGCAGCAAAGTTGTCGTCACTTCTGAGATCATAATCATGATCATCGTCTATTTGACATTATCGTCATCCACAACGTATTCATAATCTTAATCGTCATCTTTATTATCGTCATCGGTCATGGGCAGCAGTATCGTCATCATTATCTCATTATCGTCATGTGGTATGTCTGTGAGATAAATAACCTGTCAGAAGAGCGGAGAACTCAACGCCTGTTTTATTTGTATATTTTATTTAAACGGGAGTTTTTCGTTTTGAGCTACACAAGATCCATATGTATAGTAAAATTGCTTGATTTGAATTTTTTTACATAACTTGAGGTCAATTTTTTTCATTTGCATAGACTTGTACATTGTAATGTATAATAATGAAAGTATAATATTTATTTGTATATTGGAATACATAGTAATTAAAGGGAAAAATTTATGTGTACATTGTAATGTATAATAAATAAAGGATACTATTTATTTGTACATCGCAGTGTATAATAATTAAAGGATACTTGTTATTTGTTGGAGAAGTTTCTGACGGGGAAAAAGCTGCATTTGTTTGTTCAGTAATAGCGCGTTAAACTGGTCAACATACTCCATCAGTGTTAATTGATTTACAATGTATATTTTCTGCTCTACTTTAAGTCATAGAAACAAAAATATGACCAAAATAAATTTAAAGAGGATCATGATATCATAGTTTTAGATATTTCCTGATGTATTGCAGTTACCCATGTCTCTTACAAACTGATTCATTTGTATGTAATTTTCTAAACCCTCGTTCAATTGTAATACTTCTTGGTGTATGGTAGTTTTTTTTTAAATTTTAGTCTGTTTATGGACATGTATGTACATACTGGTGTGAGGTAGTTATCTATCATAGATTGTTATCGATACATTGAAATATATTGGTGAAAGGTTGTCATCTTCGATAGATGGTTATGGATACGTTTGTATTTGCTATTAATTTGGTAACTGATTTCTCTTAGTAAAGAATCTATCGCTGGGTCGGCCGTCTATATACATGAGAACAAGCCAATGCATTGTGCTATAAATAGAACGCCTGTTACCTAATAATTTGCTACAACATAAGCCTGCTTGTTAAATGAATAGCAGCAGTGAAGTGTATACCACAGGAGTCTGCAGTCTTATCAATAAAGCACGACGAAATTTCTGACTACATGAAATCAATAATAATACCGTTAAGGTGATTTCATGTAGTCCGAAATTTCAATAATAATACCGTTAAGGTGATTTCATGTAGTCAGAAATTTCAATAATAACACCGTTAAGGTGATTTCATGTAGTCCGAAATTTCAATAATAACACCGTTAAGGTGATTTCATGTAGTCCGAAATTTCAATAATAACACCGTTAAAGTGATTTCATGTAGTCAGAAATTTCAATAATAACACTGTTAAGGTGATTTCATGTAGTCAGAAATTTCAATAATAACACCGTTAAGGTGATTTCATGTAGTCAGAAATTTCAATAATAACACTGTTAAGGTGATTTCATGTAGTCAGAAATTTCGTCGTGCTTTATTGATAAGACTGCAGACTCCCGTGTATATATGTAAAGTTCAACATACAATGTTACCATTTTACCATTTTCTACGTTATCTGTAGACAGGTTTAAGATTACAGTTTGGTCAATATAATTTTATTATTATTTTTCGCTGAAGAATATTTTAATATATGCTTTAAATCGTTAGAGATGTCAATGAAACTGTCTTGAAATCTGCCAGTTATCGTTGTCTACTTCTCAATCATTGGAATTGAATAAATTATCACAAATCACTGTTGCCTACATTGATATCGTAGAGTATATTTAACTTATCGAAGTAATCATCGTCCTAATTTTAATCATCCAAACCCAAAGTGCTCAGTGCTGGATTAGCCATTAAGCACACCAAGTACGTGCTTAGGACACTAGCCCAAGAGGAAAAAATTCAAATTAATACTTGATGATAGAGTTGAATACGTGTACGATTATTTTGGTTTGGTATGATGAAAACACTGGTGTTTCCCACCTTTTTGGCTTTTAATATCGCTTTTTTGCTTCACATTCTTTGTAAATGGGGTCGGTGGATGTGGAGTGTATGGTGGGTACCATGATATTTTCAGTGCTATGGGCCCTGGAAGGCATTAATCCGGCTTGTAAGTGCTGAATAAAATCACCATTTTAGATAACGCGAGGAAAATCATCAGGGACCAAAGAGGTTCACTGACTGGGTTTCGAGTCTAGCCCTTGAAAAAACCTTTTGATTAAATATCTAAACAAATACAAATTTGACTTTTTCGACTCCTCGATGGAAACGAAATAATATAGAGTAATGATGTCCTCGAAACAACATTTAGGGCAACAAAACTGTTTTATGGGCAACGGAAACTTCTTGCTGATTTTTGCTACAATGATTATACGTTACAGACAAAATTCTAAATTTTGTTGATATAGGTAAAAATGTACCTATTCACCGTCCTTTCTGAACTTCTAATGATTCTTCAATATATTCAGAAGTGACGAGTTAGTGATAATGGAATTGTCTTCGACCGTACACTGAACATATCCATCAGTCACAGCAACCACTTCTAGCTCATCAATCGTACACACATGTCGTCCAGAAGGCGAATAATCTTAACATTAGCTACCATCTTTAGAACGATAAAATCACCTAAACATTATTGAATACGACAGAGAATTACATCCGTAAACTTTATCCAAGTTGGTCTTGATGCTATTTAGAGGGCAGCATTAGAGCCTCCAGACTTTGCGAATGTACCTTACTGCAAAATTTTTATTTTTCTCCGATATTTTTCGATCAGTCATTTATCCACGCTATGTCACACGCATGTATTTGCAGGCATCTAGTGTACTGCATGTGCAGGACAGACCATTTTCTGCAACTTATTTTTCTCAATAGTTTGGCCTTGAATGTACCGAAACTAATTTGACAGGTTAGATAAAAGGAAAATGTTAAGCAGAATATTCAGAACATTTCCAAAAATAGCCTTCGTCATTGGCGACATTCAGAAATCCCGACTCAGCTAAATTGGCAGGGTTTGAGCAAGTGAGTATGACCCTGGCACACATTTTTGATTATGGGATGGATTGATACTACTGGACATGTCTTGTGTCTCTCAATCATAATTAAATACTGAGTTATGGCTCTGCATGCATAATAATTGAAAAGTGACTCTACGAACACATTTAATGTGTATTTATGTTTTGTATAATATCGTTCATAAGTATAGTTTGTAAGGGTTATTTATTTAATAATATTTTAAATACTAAATTTCTTATTGTTTGTAAATGAGATGTAAGATGAGTCATGTATCAAGTGAGTCGATTTTTTCATAAAGTTGCAAAGTTGGGTTATGGGATAGTTCATGTAAATCACGTGACCCAACTACAGGATATGTTCTGAAAGGACCTAATAGGAGTTATCACAGCTGCTATGCTTACTGATAGAGTGATTTCGAAATATCAAGATTATTCATTCAAGCCTCGCATTGCGTTCTCTATAATGCATATTGGAATTTTGTGTAAGCGAATTATTTCGTAGAATTAGGCATTCTACGTAGTATTATCTGTCTTTGAAAAATTAATCTTGAGACGATTAATTCATTTATTTAATTTAGCCATTTGTTCGAAATTATAGTGTTCTCACACAGATTTAAATTGGGATATATAATAGTTCTAGGTGAGTACTGTGAATTCATTTAAAGGCATTTTGGAATACCTCTGGAACTCATTCTGATTACTCGAAACTTTTGAAACCGATATAACATTTATGACTAGGAATTCATTTACCATTTTGTGAGTTAATTTTAATTCTGTCACTTTTTATTTTAAGAAAACATAACTATATTTCCAGTTATACAAACATGATGGTTTTGCTCTTTCGCTTTACTTGTTTTAAGATCATAGAGTCGTAACAAATAATGATTAAACATAGTCATAATAATTCAATAGTGAGTTATTCCTCTGCAAGCAAAAATAAACAGTGTCTTGTGTCGCTGCAGGCATACTAATTAAATAGTGTTCTGTGCGCACATTCCATTAGTTGCATACGGTCGAACATCGACTTCAAATGCAAACTTTTTTGCAGGGGTGGGGTGGTGAAATTCACATTCAGTCTGTCGCTAGGAAGTACATAGAGGGATCAACACGGCGAACCTATCTGTAAGAGATGAAATACCAGGGGACTGTATGCGGTCTCCTCAGATTAACCCAGCACAGTCAGCTATCGACCTATTTAAAGCCTAGAAAATGGCGACGCAGATCAGTGTAGGAAGTCAACATTCATTCATTCATTTATTTACTCGTTCGTTTTTGTTCATTCGTTCAGTCTACCGCCAGCCTGCTAAAGAAGGAGAATACAGTGAACCAAGCTTCAGAAGTCGAATGAGGAGTGTATTGTGGTCTTGGCGGATGGGAATTTGGCAATAATGCACACACGAGTAAATGGGTTTTTAATCTGGAAACCATGACAGTATTGTTTTATGTCACAACTCCAGAGTCACGTGGTCCTGATCAATATTCCCTTTCTAGCTTTGCCTTTTACCGAAGTTAAAATTATTGCGCCGTACGCGTATGTAGCCACAATGGCAGAAAACTACTCTAATGCAAATCAGCAGTGTCAGGAGTCAGCATGCAAGTCAGTCAGTAGTCAAGAAATCGACATGCAAGTCAGTCAGTTTTCCGCATGCGTGTCAGACAGTAATGCTGGGAGTCGACACGCGTGTCAGTCATTAATGCCGGAGTGGACATACAAAGCAGTCAGTAGTGCCGGAGTGGACGTACAAATCAGCCAGTAAAGCCGGGAGTGGACATGCGTGTCAGTCATTAGTGCCGGAGTGGACATACAAATCAGCCAGTAATGCCGGGAGTGGACATACAAATCAGTCAGTAGTGCCGGAAGTCGGCATATTCATTTAAATGCATGTTAGGTAACACTCTTGATTGTTTCAATCCACAAATAAAGCGCAGTTACATCAGATCTGCGCTACAATAATAAATCCTAATGATTCGGGTGCTTCCGTAATAAAACTGTACTTCGGGTACTTCTGCAATAAAACTTTATGTCGGGTACTTCCGTAACTTCCACAATAAGATTTAATTCGTGTACTTCCGTGATAAAAGATTCCTCAGCATGAGAGTAATTAATGCTACCAAAGACCATACATGTCACGTGCATTTTGTATAAAGAACAAGTAAACATGCTCATCCTGAATTTTCTCACGCATTCTTAAAATAATGTATGTCATTAATTTTTAACATTTCGTTGGTTTCTTAACTCTCCAGTGAATTCCACGGTTGTGCACTGAGTTTCTGAACACAGACCGATCGTGACGTGACATTGCCATTTTGATAATTAAGATCTGCCAGCTCCTTCTCACGTGGGATGTGTTCCAGGTCTCCGATCAAGGAGATGCCGTCTGCAGCTCACTCCTGACTCTTAACGACACAACTGGTGAAGTAGTGTCATACTCCATAGATTTAATCATACTATTCAGGACGTATAAGGATTGTTCTAACCAAGCTATTTAGGAAATTATGACCATGCTATTTAGGTCGTGTTGAAATTAATTTAACCATGCTATTTAAGTCGTGTTGAAATTAATTTAATCATGCTTATTCGGGACGTGAAGGAATTACATAACCATGCTTTTAGGGCGTACAGAGATTACTTTAACCGTTCTTTTTAGGGCGTATAGGGATTATTTTCATCATGCTATTCAGGGTGTGGTGGGATTAATTTAACCATTCTATTCAGGACGTGTAGGGATTGCGTAGCCATACTTTTCAGGGTATGTAGGGATTACTTCACCATAATATTCAGGGCGTGTAAAGATTACTTCACCATACTTTTCAGCGCATATTGTAGTACTTTTAACTAGGCTATTTAGGACGTGTATTGATTACTTAGCGATGCTATTCAGGGTATGTAGGGATTACTTCGCCATGCTATTCAGGACGTGTATTGATTACTTAGCCATGCTATTCAGGGTATGTAGGGATTACTTAGCTTTGCTATTCCGGACGTGTAGGGATTACATAGCCATGCTATTCAAGGTATGTAGAGATTACTTAGACATGCTATTCAGAGTATGTAGGGATTACTTAACATTGCTATTAAGGGTATGTAGGGATTACTTAGCATTGCTATTCAGGGTATGTATGGGTTACTTAGCCATGCTATTCATGGTATGTATAGATTACTTAGACATGCTATTCAGGGTATGCAGGGATAACTTAGACATGCTTTTCAGAGTATGCATGTATTACTTAGCCTTGCTATTCAGGGTATGTAGAGATTACTTAAACATGCTAATCAGAGTATGTAGGGATTACTTAGCCTGCTATTCAGGGTATGTAGGGATTACTTTGTCATGCTATTCAGGGTATGCAGAGATTACTTAGACGTGCTATTCAGAGTATGTAGGGATTCCTTAGCCTTTCTATTCAGGGTATACAGGTTTTAATTAGCCATGCTTTTCAGGGTATGTAGAGATTACTTAGACATGCTATTCAAGGTATGTAGAAATTACTTAGACATGCTATTCAGAGTATGTAGGGATTACTTAGTCTTGCTATTCAGGGTATGTAGGGATTACTTAGCCTTGCGATTTAGGATGTGTAAGGATTACTTAGCCTTGCTATTCAGGGTATATAGGGATTACTTAGCCTTGCTATTCAGGGTATATAGGGATTACTTAGCCTTGCTATTCAGGTTATGTAGGGATTACTTAGACATACTATTCAGGGCATGTAGGGATTACTTAGCCTTGCTATTCAGGGTATGTAGAGATTACTTAGCCATGCTATTTAGAGTATGTAGGGATTACTTAGCCTTGCTATTCAGGGTATGTAGGGATTACTTAATTATGCTATTCAGAGCATGCATGTAGGGATTACTTAAATATGCTATTCAGAGCATGCAGGGATTAATTATAATTGCTAATCAGGGTATGTAGAGATTACTTAGACATGCTATTCAGGATGTGTAGGGACTACTTAGCCTTGCTATTCCGGACGTGTAGGGATTACATAGCCTTGCTATTCAGGGTATGTAGAGATTATTTAGACATGCTATTCATAGTATGTAGGGATTACTTAGCTATGCTATTCAAGGTATGTAGAGATTACTTCGACATGCTATTCAGAGTATGTAGAGATTACTTAGACATGCTATTCAGAGTATGTAGGGATTACTTAGCCTTGCTATTCAGGGTATGTAGGTTTTACTTAGCTATGCAATTCTGCTATTCAGGGTATGTAGGGATTACTTAGCCATCCTATTCAGGGTATGTAGGTAATACTTAGCCTTGCTATTCAGGACGTGTAGGGATTACTTAGCCTTGCTATTCAGGGTATTTAGAGATTACTTAGACATGCTATTCAGAACGTGTTTTGATTACTTAACCATCCTATACAGGGTATGTAGGGATTACTTAGTCTTGCTATTCAGTGTATATAGGGATTACTTTGCCATGCTGTTTAGGGTATGTAGAGATTACTTAGACATGCTGTTCAGAGCATGTAGGGATTATTTAGCCTTGCTATTCAGGGTTTGTAGGTTTTACTTAGCTATGCTCTTCAGGGTATGTGGGGATTACTTAGCCATCCTATTCAGGCTATGTAGGGATTACTTAGCCTTGCTATTCAGGACGTATAGGGATTACTTAGCCTTGCTATTCAGGGTATGTAGAGATTACATAGACATGCTATACATAACGTGTTTTGATTACTTAACCATCCTATTCAGGGTATGTAGGGATTACTTAGCCTTGCTATTCAGGACGTGTAAGGATTACTTTGCCTTGCTATTCAGGGTATGTAGGGATTACTTAGCCATTCTATTCAGTGTATGTAGGGATTACTTAGCCTTGCTATTCAGGACGTGTAAGTATTACTTAGCCATGCTATTCAGGGTATGTAGAGATTATTTAGCCTTGCTATTCAGGGTATGTAGAGATTACTTAGTCATGATAGTCATTGCTTATGAGGATTAATTTTAACCATGCTCTCCGGGTCGTATATGGATTACTTTAACAATTTTATTCAGGGCGTGTATGGATTACTTTAATCATGCTATTCATGGCTTATAATGATTCATTTTACTAAGCTATACGGGACGCGTAGGGATTACTTTAGCCATGCTATTCAGGTGTGTAGGGATTACTTACCCATGCTATTCAGGGTTTTCTTGGAGTACTTTAAGCATGCTATTCGGAGCGCGAAGGGAATACTTTGACCAATCTATATAGGGTTTGTAGGGATTAATTTTACCATGCTGTTCAGAGCGTGTAAGGATCAATTTTACAATGATATTCGGGGCGTGTATGGATTACATTAACCATTCTATTTAGCGCGTGTATGAATTATTTTCTTTAAAAACCAATGCTACTCAAGGCTTGTAGTGATTACTTTCGTTATGGCCCATCACCACTGCCCACAATGACGAGATCGCCATTTTAATGTGGAGGAAATCGGAGTACTGTTGGGAAACCGAAGTAATGGAGGATACTATCATCTGAATCATGACTTGTGCTGGGAAGGTGTGACTGATATCTTATGTTAACCATTCCTTCAGGTGCTAAAGCAAATCTAGACAACCGTTGATCCAATATTATACGAGGATAGAGACTGGTTTTGGTAGAAAACAATGTATGATACTTGAAAGAAACGTAGTACCTACTTACCTCTTCTGTCGTACAAAAGTCACTGTTGATATCCGATGTCAGTATGTGATAATGAATCAGTGACATGCACTTTTTAAGTTTACTTGCTGGATTAGCAAATAAGTCACAGGGAAATGAATGCAGGTTTTATTAGGTTGAATCTGTTGTGGTATGAGAAAAATTTACTCAGATTAATATTAAAACTTGTTGAATCAATACTATTTCATGTAGATTGAATAAATATCATTCCTCTTGACAGGAACTATAAAGATTTTAAAATTAATAGAGATGTAGTCGTGTACATTTTTACCTTCACTTCCTTCGAGATAATGGAACAACCTAGTATCTCATTTAAATGTAGGACATTCCGCTATTCAACTTGTAGATCAGCGTGTAAACAGGTAAATTACCTGGCGGTTAAACTATGTAAACATGTTCAAGCATACCTATAAAGAAGTAATAATGGCTGCTATAAATCCCCCCCCCTCTCTCTCTCTCTCTCTCTCTCTCTCTCTCTCTCTCTCTCTCACACACACACACACACACACACAGTCACATCACTTGAAATTTGACCACCTTTTAATTCTTGAGGACGTTTACGGCTTGTAATATATACTTTGAGTATAGAGACACAGACTTTTGCTTTGGTGTTCTTTCCAGGAAAGTCAGAGACCTTTTGAAGTTTGGACTGCCCCCTCCCAACTTGACCTGATCGGGCCCTCCTTTCAATAGTTACATATCCAGAGAATTACACGATACACAGGTACTAAACACTGCTAAAAAATACAAATGCAAGCACAATCATGCTACAAAACAAGTTCAATCTTTGTCTTTGTCAGTTCAGTTTATAATTAAGGAAATTTGATTGATATAATATTAAATCCTACATTTTCCTAGGTTTATTTTAATAAATAACAAATGTACACTGACGAACTTTTAACACGGTACGATGATAAAGTTCCACCTCCATTTATTTACCCTATCTCATACGTTTTTATCCCCAAAAGGAATACTCGTGTTTCCCTGAATATACTGCACTCGTCTTGACTTCACGTCAGTTTTAAAGAATGTTAAGGGCTGATAGAAGATATAACTATTTGCATCTGAGGCGTTTACTTTTTTGTAGTTTGGGGAAAATTTTCATAAAAGACAACAGCTGACACTTTCTTGGCATAATAGGTAGAACCTCCAAATTTGGATTTTAGATGTGTATTTGTGAATGAATACCCTCTAGGGATTAATACCAGAGGATTACATATGATAAACCGTTCTTTTAAAGCGTCAGATGCCAACTAATCGGTATATACAGATTGCTACGGGTCTTTGATATCGTCTTGATAAGTTCTCACTGACGTATGTGTCATACTCCCAAAGCTCATGAGACCACTGAGGTATTGACTTGCCAGTTACTCACTGACTTATATGTCATACTCCTAAAGTTCGTGAGACCACTGAAGTATTGACTTGAAAATTTAGGACAAGAAAGATCCAGATAACTACTTACGTTGAATTCCGAGCATCAGTCATATCGAGAAAGAAACTGAACGTAATGGCCGAACGATGTTTCGTTGTCATCTGGAAAAAAAAATCATATTGAGAATAATAAAAGTTTATATAAATCAAATATATTCAAGAGATTGACTTGGATGACGCTAGAGTACATTATTGCAATGGATGGTGTCAGGTTTGCTAAGCCCCAGCTATAAAGTCATATATAAACAAGCTATTATCTACTGTCATGGAAATATTACGTTGACAGACAGCGAAATGGACATTATCCGCTAGTTTGATTGGATCAGTCTACATCGACATTCAATCGGAATCGAAATAAATGGAGTGATTACAATTCGAAGAGAATTATACCTTAAAACTTGTAAATTAAAAGTTAGTTTCACGTGGGAAGATTGCTTAGAAATAGGGTTACTCCGAGGAAGCCATTCGTATTTTGGCGGTAAAACTTAGAAGTAGATTCTAAGGAATGACAAAGCTTCGAAAAGATCAGAAAGTTATTTGCTTGATTTTTGAAGATATTACAACATCATAAGGGTAATTATTTGTGGTATGTACACCTAATTACTGGCATTGTTTAGTACAAAGAATCATCTTGTAGTGTTTCATTTACATACGTATTAGACAAATGGTCTTGAGTTTACGTTGAGAATTATTATATGCGAGGCGGATTTATATAGATTGTTGAATTGTGTTAAGAATTAATTTTGTAATTCACTATTAGGTTATTTCGTAGTAAACCAGTGCATTTATTAATGCGTTAAGGTAGAATTTACACTTGCTCGAATTGTGAATTTTGGAAGTGGTTGGAGTATGCATATACTAGAGCATGTATATTTGAATTTTGTGTACTTTGTATGAGTGTATGGTAAAATAATGCGCTGACCATTGTGACATTGAGCATGATAACGGGATTAGAAATATGTACTGATGTGACGCAATGTATTGATGTATCTGTAGGATGTAATTGATACCGTACTCTATTATGACGTTTGTTTTACCATAAAAGAACATATGGTTATCTCGATGTGAATGAATGCGTGACAGAATAAATTAAATGGCTGTTATATGATGATAGACTGTGTGCATTGTGAGTGGAGAGGGCTAAGGAAAATATTGTACAGTCCTTTTTTTCACAGGAAACAGATTGGGAGACAGAACTTTCGGTTCAGTTGAGTCCTGAGTTTCCAAGAGGTGGAGACGGAATTGAGACTAGCCGAACTGACGAAGTCGATAGAAGTCTTGTAGTAGAGAGAAAGTGGAGGAGGAGGAAAAGGGGTCTGGAGGAGAACGCGGAGGAAGAGGAGGATAATGAGAAGTCGAAGAGGATGTAAAGGAATTCGGAGAAAGTAAGGGAGGAAGTGAAGAAGGAATTGGGAGAAATAAGAGAGAGAAAAATACCACAGATGAGTAAAATACAAGGAAAAGTGGAAACCAATCTCACACAGCTAATCAAGTGATGCATAAATCTATTAAAGAGTCGACTGGAAGGAGCGTAATTGGAAATTTGAGTCTTTAACAGTTGAATTGTTATTAAATTGTTATTCATTGAATTCCGTCCTTTTTTGTATATACAACCATGTAACCGACGTCATTGCTGACTGGGGGCTCGGGGCATTATATCTGTCATTCACTAAATTTAACTTTCAATAAAATCGAGCCTGGGTGTGACTTAATAACCCCAATAGGTGGAGACATTAATACACAAGTTATAATTCTACGATGGGTTATGATGAACAGAGCTTGTCACGTGATATCTAAATGACATATCACTTGACCATCTAAGCTGACCATGTCGCGCAGTCTGATTCCAAGTTGATTAGTAGTATTCCATCGCTATAATTAGGGACACCGATATTTTTTAATGTGTACTAAACAGGTATTGATATTGTAATGTGAAAGATATTTATTGTGCTCGTCCGTGTTATGTCTAAAAGCCAAACTTTATGAACATTATATTTAAGACTTTTGATCAGTCTTCCCATTTCTTCTATGATCACTTCGATCAGTTTTCACATTTCAAACAGGTTCTCCCTTGATAACTTCCATCACAGTTTTCCAATTTTTTAATAGAATCACATATTATTAGTATGCTATAAGAAAACTGAAAGCTGCTTCAAAAGACAGAGAAGATCCTTGGACACAATAGTGAGATAGTTAAACAGGATATAAATGGTAGAAAGTAATCGAGCAAGAAAGAAAAAAAAATAAAGATAGTTAATCTAATCGGAAGCCATATGGCCTAGTAGTTACATAGACAGATACATACATACATACATACATACATACATACATACATACATACATACATACATACATACATACATACATACATACATACATACATACATACATACATACATACATACATACATACACACACGCATGAATGCAGACAGACAGACATACATACATATAAACAGACAGATTCATTGTATACAAGATGCTGTCAAAAACTAGTACACATCTTTTCTCAATTTCATTTCAATTTGATCTATTCACAGATGATATGCATTAGTACTAGAATTCTTCCAAGCATTCATATTCGAATCCTGCTCTCAGTGCCGGATTGCCAAATAGACAGAGTAGCACCGGCCTATGGGCACCACGCCTTTTAGGATTGGTAAAATTAAAAACGTATTAGGAGATAATTTGCATTAGAACCAGAATCCTGCCCTTCATGGTAAATATTATCATCAGAATACCGCTCTTCATGTAAATATTAGCTCATGGTAAATATTAGCATCCGAATACGACCCTTCATGGAAAGTATTAGCATCCGAATACGGCCTGTCATGGTAAATATTAGCATCCGAATACGGCCTGTCATGGTAAATATTAGCATCAGAATACGGCCTGTCATGGTAAATATTAGCAGTAGAATTGATCCTATTATTGTACGTTTTCCATTAGAATCCTTTTTTTGCGAGAATTAACATTGGATTCCTGCCCTTTATGGCAAGAAATTACGTAATTATAAGAGTGTATCACCGTTTTTAAATAATAGTTCTCATCATTGACTATTCTCCTTTGTGGTATAACGGTACCAATTGCGCAGGTTTAACATTGCATTCAGAAATAAACAGCAAGACTAGCTGTGACTGATGCATTTTGTAAGAGTTGTACTTTCTCTTAGGCTTAAAAAAGTTGAGCCTCTTGGCAACATGTGAGATTATGTTAATTCCTATCTAGATTATTATTTGTATTTTTATGATATTTAGAAAATGTAGTACACATGACTGAAAATATGTGTTGTGACTCATACCCCTGTCTAGTTCCAGAAGAGTTATCTCTCTTAAATGCAAAGAAGTACCTGGTTCGGTCATTGTCAAATTGACAGTCTAACACTGTTCTCTTGAAAAGTGTGTGATGTGCATGCACAATTACGATTGAAAATATATTTATTTCCCAAAATGATTAGCATTAAGGTCTCATTGTGTCTGATGGTTGGCTGTGCTTCTACATTTAACCTTTTAAGTGCCTTAGTTCAGTTGAGTACATTGCTGTTAATGAGCTACTGTTATCTGTTCACTAGCATGCAATCAGTCAGCCAATTTCGACATGAGGTTAACAACGATCTCTCCCAGCTGTTGTTTTGGCAAATGTTTCTCCCATCTATCTAACCCCTTGGCAACCGCTAAGATCTAGAAGTAAATGTAAATACGCAATGTGCCTAACCATGTATACAAGTTCAATTATCATAACTTTATAGAGCTCGTGCAACAAAAACCACACTGCAATGCTTATCTTAGAGCTTAAACAGAAGGTGATCCTAAACTTAGATATTAGACGAAAACCATCAGGGCACGGAGTGCGCAAGCGTCATGGTTGCTGCTTGCAGAAATAGCTATGAATCGGATGTTGAAGGTGTTACGTGAATGAATACTTTTACTTGTTTGTAATAGTTTCACCTGGAATACGAAAGAGTCACTCATTAATGTGGATCCAATGTATTTTCAATGAGGACACCAGCAGGGGTCTTATTTACTGTCTATGGTGTAGTTATTCTTGCAGTCGTAACAGGTAGGTAATTATATTATTTACAAACCCGTTTAAACTGAGCAAACAAACATACTTTTCATATATGTGTTAGATGTGGTTTGGTGTTACGGAATACGGCATAGGAACATAAGTAGGTCATGAAATGGCGGGGTTCGAATTCAGACCATTTCAATCACCAGACCGGAACACAAACAGCTCCGGTCTCCATCAGTCGATTTATACATCATACATACATACATACATACATACATACATACATACATACATACATACATACATACATACATACATACATACATACATACATACATACGCATGCACGCAGACAGATATACAGAAGACTCTTGAAAAATGGCAGTTTTGTTCTTTCTTGTTTATTTTCCCTGAATTTCATCATCAGTGAGGTGAAGTTTATTGCTCGTGTCCTATCGTAGTTTTCATAGTCCAAACATGATTATAGGGATTGGGAACAATAATTGTTTCCATTTATTTACTGTGAGAGTACCGATGATTGTTTCCATTTTCTTACTGTGACCAGTACCAATAATTGTTTCCATTTACTTACTGTGAATAATACAGATAATTGTTTCAATTTACTTTCTGTGACCAGTACCGGTAATTGTTTCCATTTACTTATTGTGACCAGTACCGATAATTGTTTCCATTTCCTTACTGTGACCAATACAGATAATTGTTTTCATTAATTACTGTCTATGAGCATTATCGATAATTACGTGTACCAATAACTGTTTCCATTAGCGTACTGTTACAAGTATCGATAACTGTTCCCATTTACTTACTGTGACAAGAACCGATAATTGTTTCCATTTACTGTCAGTGACCAGAACCGTTGTTTCCATCTACTTACTGTGATCAGTAATAATAATTGTTATCATTTACTTACCGTGACCAATTCCGATATTTTTTCTAAATTTACGTACTGTGACCAGTACTGATAATTGTTTCCATTTACTGTCAGTGACCAGTACCGATAATTGTTTCCATTTACTTACTGTAATCAATACCGATAATTGTTTCCATTTACTTACTGTGACCAGTACTAATAATTGTTTCCATTTACTTACTGTAATCAATACCGATAATTGTTTCCATTTACTTACTGTGACCAGTACTAATAATTGTTTCCATTTACTTACTGTAATCAATACCGATAATTGTTTCCATTTAATTACTGTGACCAGTACCGATAATTGTTTTCATTTACTTACTCCGACCAGTACCGATAACTGTTTGCATTTTCTTACTGTGACTTGTACCGAAAACTATTTTTAGCTATTATGTGTTTAAATTATTCCCGATGAACATTGATGAGAATAATGAATATGCTAGAATAAACAGTACAATATGTTGTCAATAAACGTCTAATGTTTTATCTTTAGTACAATACACTCTGCGAATTGATAATAAGATATACACTTTCACAATGCATAAATCATAGATAACATAATTTTAATGCTTATTCTGAGATCACATTTACATCTTGTAATTTTTCGTAATGTCTTTAGTTCACTTTTTAGTTGTGCTCTACAATTTATGTTTCTTTTTAGTCTAAATTAAAACTTAAAGTGAAACTAAGGTAATTAGGTTTATTTGTCTCTGGATTTAAGTGTTACTCCACTTAACTTAAATGACTCAGGTAATAGAGTAACATAAGAATGATTTATAATACCTTGAAAAGTATAGATATTGGAAGCATTTCTATGGATGTGTGATGTGGACTAGAAACATGGTTATGGATAAGTAATGTGGATTGGAAACATGGTTATGGATAAGTAATGTGGACTGGAAACATGGTTACGAATAGGTAATGTGGATTAGAAACATGGTTATGTATAAGTAATGTGGATTGGAAACATGGTTATGTATAAGTAATGTGGATTGGAAACATGGTTATGGATAAGTAATGTGGATTGCAAACATGGTTATGGATAAGTAACGTGGACCTTAAACATGGTTAAGGATAAGTAATGTGGACTGGAAACATGGTTATGGATAAGTAATGTGGAAAGGAAACATGGTTATGGATAAGTAATGTGGACCTTAAACATGGTTAAGGATAAGTTGTTGTTGTTGTTGGGCTTAACGCCATTTTTCAGCACACGATAGGCTATTCATGGTGGCCAGTATTAATGGTGGAGGAAGAAACCGGGAAATAACCGGAAAGAACCACCGACCCACGAGAAGCTACTGGCAAGCTTTCCCACATATCCACATTCGCCGAATCCTAGACTCGAACACACGCAGACAGAGGTGAGATGGCAGTGATCCGTAACGGACAGCGCTTTAGACCACTTGGCCACTCGGGGCCCCTTTAAGGATAAGTAATGTGGACTAGAAATATGGTTATGGATAATTAATGTGGATTGGAAACATGGTAATGGTATGTAATGTGGATTCGAAACATGGTTATGTATAAGTAATGTGGATTGGAAAAGTGGTTATGGTTAAGGATAATATGGATTGGAAACATGGTTATGAATAAGGAATGTGGATTGGAAACATGGTTACGGATAATTAATGTGGACTGGAAACATGGTTAGGAATAGGTAATGTGGATTAGAAACATGGTTATGTATTAGTAATGTGGATTGGAAACATGGTTATGGTTAAGGATAATATGGATTGGAAACATGGTTATGGATAAGTAATGTGGATAGGAAACATGGTTATGGATAAGTAATATGGACTTTAAGCATGGTTAAGGATAAGTAATGTGGACCGGAAACATGGGTATGGATAAGCAATGTGGACTGGAAACATGGTTATGGATAAGTAATGTGGATTGGAAACATGGTTATGGATAAGCAATGTGAATTGAAAACATGGTTATGGATAAGTAATGTGGACTGCAAACATGGTTATGGATAAGTAATGTGAATTGGAAACATGGTTATGGATAAGTAATGTGCACTGAAAACATGGTTATGGATAAGTAATGTGAATTGGAAACATGGTTATGGATAAATAATGTGGACTGGAAACATGGTTACGAATAGCTAATGTGGATAAGAAACATGGTTATGTATAAGTAATGTGGATTGGAAACATGATTATGGTTAAGGATAATATGGATTGGAAACATGGTTATGGATGCGTAATATGGTTTGGAAACATGGTTATGGATAAGTAATGCGAATTGGAAACATGGCTATGGATAAATAATGTAGACTGGAGCATGGTCATGGATAAGTAATGTGAATTGTAAACATGGTTATGGATAGGTAATGTGAATTGGAAACATGGTTATAGATAAGTAATGTGGACTGGAAACATGGTTATGGATAAGTAATTTGGATTGGAAACATGGTTATGGATAAGTAATGTGAACTGGAAACATGGTAATGGATAAGTAATGTGGACTAGAAACATGGTTATATATAAGTAATGTGGATTGGAAAGATGGTTATGTATAAGTAATGTGGATTGGAAACATGGTTATGGTTAAGGATAATATGGATTGGAAACATGGTTATGGATAAGTAATGTGGATTGGAAACATGGTTATGGATAAGTAATGCGGATTAGAGACATGGTTATGGATAAGTAATGTAGACTGGAACGTGGTTATGGATAAGTAATGTGAATTGTAAACATGGTTATGGATAAGTAATGTGAATTGTAAACATGGTTATTGATAAGTAATGTGAATTGGAAACATGGTTATGGATAAGTAATGTGGACTGGAAACATGGTTATGGATAAGTGTTGTGGACTGGAAACATGGTTGGTGATAAGTAATGTGAATTGGAAGCATGGTTATGGACAAGTAATGTGGATTGGAAACATGGTTAAGGATAAGTAATGTGGATTGGAAACATGGTTAAGGATAAGTAATGTGGACTGGAAACATGGTTACGGATAAGTAATTTGGATTGGAAACATGGTTATTGATAAGTAATGTGAATTGGAAGCATGGTTATGGATAAATAATGTGAACTGGACACATGGTTATGGATAAGTAATGTGGACTAGAAACATGGTTATGGATAATTAATGTGAATTGAAAACATGGTAATGGATAAGTAATGTGGACTGCAAACATGGTTATGGATAAGTAATGTGAATTGGAAACATGGTTATGGATAAGTAATGTGCACTGGAAACATGGTTATGGATAAATAATGTGGACTCGAAACATGGTTACGAATAGGTAATGTGTATTAGAAACATGGTTATGTATAAGTAATGTGGATTGGGAACATGGTTATGTATAAGTAATGTGGATTTGAAACATGGTTATGGTTAAGGATAATATGGATTGGAAACATGGTTATGGATAAGTAATGAGAATTGGAAACATGGTTATGGATAAGTAATGTAGACTGGAACATGGTTATGATAAGTAATGTGAATTGTAAACATGGTTATGGATAAGTAATTTTAAATGTAAACATGGTTATGGATAAGTAATGTGAATTGGAAACATGGTTATGGATAAGTAATGTGGACTGGAAACATGGTTATGGATAAGTAATGTGGACTGGAAACATGGTTATGGATAAGTAATGTGAATTGGAAGCATGGTTATGGATAAGTAATTTGGATTGGAGACATGGTTATGGATAAGTAATGTGGTTTGGAAACATGGTTATGGATAAGTAATGTGAATTGGAAATATGGTTATGAATATGTAATGTGAATTGGAAACATGGTTATGGATGCGTAATATGGTTTGGAAACATGGTTATGGATAAGTAATGTGAATTGGAAACATGGTTATGGATAAGTAATATGGTTTGGAAAGATGGTTATGGATAAGTAATATGGTTTGGAAACATGGTTATGGATAAGTAATGTGGACTGGAAACATGGTTATGGATAAGTAATATGGTTTGGAAACATGATTCTGAATAAGTAATACTGTTTGGAAACATGGTTATGGATATGTTGAATGGAAACATGGTTATGGATAAGTAATGTGAATTGGAAACATGGTTATGGATAAGAGATATGGATAGGAAGGCTGGCTTTGGAGTGGTAATGTGGGTCGAAAACATGTTTATGGATAGGTGATGTGGATTAGAAGAGAATTTTTGAGGTACATCAACAGTTTGAAGGTTATGTCGTGCCAAGGCAAGCAGAGCGCCTTACTCAAGGACAAACCCAAGAACACACTAGGGTAACAGGATAGGGTTGATCTGATGGTTATAATCGAACTCATAATTTTGTTTTGTTAGTCGAACACCTTAACCACTGAAGGACTTTGTCTTCCATTAACGTTATTGCCCTTGTATAACCACGAAGTTTCTTGATTCTAGTTAGAATAACAACCAAGACTGGAGTCCATAAAGATTATTATTATCATGCTGAATGTCTCCCTTTTTTTTTAGAATAGTTTTTGTTTTTATTTGTTATTTCTTATCCATTTAATCTTACATGGTTAGTATGGCGTGAGATGAAGATGTTTTGTCTGGGATTCCGTATCACGCACAAAAAATTTCATTTAATTTAATTTACACATGGAAAATTTCCTTATTACAAACCTAAACTTTTTGTATCACACATAAATCATGGAACTACTCTTACAACTTGAAATATTAAATATTAGTCCACTTATACAAATCCGGAACTATTTTTTTATATATATTTTAAATTATTTTTAACAAAATCCAACACACGTTTGCTATTTTAAGAAAAGCCGTCATATTTGATGTAAATACCAGCTAATGCCGACGGGGATAATGAAACTGTACTGGATGTAGCGTATTTCTCCGTATCTAGGACTAAGAAATCAGAGTTAGTTAATGTGAAAAACAATGTACTGCATGTTTACCTTTTAAATTCTTGCGAATACTCAAACAGAAGACGAAAAAGAAGAAAACAGAACAATATCTTAGCGGTTTTATAGAACTTTCTTGTTAAAATTTGTCCGAATGAATACATATTGAAAATCAAGTCCACATGTTTGAAAAAGACCTTATTACTATAAGATAAAAACATCAATAATTTCTTAATAGAAACATAAAAATAATTAGTTTGAACGTGCTGCAAATCAATAAGCTTCCTAAATAAAATCGATTGTATTTAATTAATTTAGTGTGAAATTTGCCGTGAAATTCGATTGGAAGTGGAGTAAGAAGAATGAAACAAAAAAGGTCACGTGCTGGTCCAAAACCTACGTTTCACTTGAGAAGTAAGGAAAAATCTACTTCGATAGCTATAGTTCCGATATGATAACCGCATCTACATCTTTGCGTATGGAGCAGAGATATATGTGTGCTTCGGGTCTGTACATTTCATTAAACTGCTCAAATTTGTCAAGGGGAGCACACAACTTTAATGAACTGATACATAGGGAATTTTTCACTGCCGGTCCATTTTTGTACCTTTCACTCAAATACACCTGTAATGGCTTCCCTATGGTACGTAGTCATGCTTTCGATGTTAAAGTATTCTTTGTAAGTCAATTGCCTTAACCGATGTAGAATGCACGCCCATAAACGCTACTGCTTAGTTACATTATGAAATGCAATAATTTGCATAGACAGATCGGGATAACTGATATAAGAGCATGGAAATAAATTGTCTGTTATGGACATTTTAAGATTCGTACAAAATTTACAATAGCAGACAGCTTGCCGTAGAACTTGCCAATTTATACAAGTAACTAGCTTTTTTGCACTGATATTTATGTTAATTTTTTAAGAACCTAGAAATCTACAGAAATCATGATTCCATTCCTTAAATCTACATCATGCACATGATGCTCTTCCATAAAAATCAGGTGATTGATGCATTTTGTCGCCATAATTTAGGATAAAATATTATTTTGTGAGTAAATATTTCAACTCAATAGTGTCTGTTATATCCAAGCAAAGAAATACCTACATTAATCCGCAATGCATTCATATGGCAGTACAAAAAGACGCTTCATTACATACACAGAACAAAAACAACACTGACAAGCTTAGCATATAATTTAACCCAACACAGGTATTGTCTCGTTTCCAAGATGTCATGCTGCATTTTGTATTGGAATGCTCGTAATTTGGAAAAGAAAATTGACAGAGTCACTTATTCGAAATGAGACTGCGGTGAGAAATAAATGTTTCCCACCTAAAGATACGTTTATATATACATAATTTATTTCCTAGCTTTCACGCCATCGACTATGCAATTCTTCAGTAAAATGGCCTGCCATAGGGTATCCCAAAATGTCATTAGAATGTTTCGCTATCGACTATTGTATCCCAAAATATTATTAGAATGGCCAGCCAACGACTATTGTATCCCAAAATATTATTACAATGACTAACCATTGAGAATCAGATGACATTATTGAAATAGCCCTCCATTAAGTTTCCCAAAACATCATTAAAATTACCTTATATCGTTATATACTGAAAACATTTCTTCCTATTTATCTTGAGATTTTCATATTTTCTTGTAAAAATGCAGTCTTATGCATATTTAATTTGTATTATGTGCTAGTGTAACGTTGTCCCTTTTGGTAAAGAAGGATGGTTAATTATAATATCGCTCAGTCGTCACACCGATATCTTATAAGTCACGAACTCACGCTCCCCTAAGAACACGATCAGATCTTTCCGATACGTACTGAGGACATGTTCGTTCAAGATTTCTTCCCATATGCCTTCATAAAAAGCGCGGTGTCTGTCATTTTAATCCATTTATCGAAAAGCACGCGTACGCGAGTGTGAAATTGCGTATGTCTCCGTTGTTCGCTTGGACGACTCTCTGGAAAGTTTACAAAAATTTTCAGCCGATAACTCGTAATACCTTAACAGTTCTTTCTTGAGAACATGGTAGTCATCTTCTTCAGTGGTTTCCATATTATGGTAGACATCCTTGGCAGCTCCTTGCAAAGATGAAGAGTTATTAATGGCCCACAGGTCTTTGGGTATATGATGAATTAAAGCTGACTTTTCAAACTGAGTTAAAACGTTATAGATTATTTCATCCTTTTCTTTAAACATCGGCATTGTTATCTGGACGATGCGCCTATCCTCTGATTTTTTCTTTTTTTGCTTTTGGGTCCTGAATGCTGATTCAGTTCTTCGCCCCTCCTAGATTCCGCTTCGATCATTAGTCTCTCCATGGCTAACGCATGTTCTCTTTCCCTGGCTCTTTCTTCGGTTTGCAATCTGACTAACTCGATTTCTCTTTCTATTTCTCATTCTTGTCTTCCTCTCTCTTTTACCTTTTAATGCACAATGAATTCAATTTTAAGATTCCTAACGTATTCAAACTTCGACACATTACGGCTGCCATTTCGTATTTTGCACTTGACTTGGTCCAAAACAAAGGTCATTGTGTACCTAACCAGTACGATTTAGTTTGCAAACAACCTAATTCATAACTAATATTTCTTTATGTGTGTGGATTAAATAATCAGATGATTATTAATGGTAAACATGTTTACTTGAATGTCAAGTTCATTAAGATTATATCATCTTGAAACTCCTAAACTAGTTGACAACTTTGAATGTTGTATCGATTAGACCTACATCCTGACAATATTATATGTGTAGCTTTTACATATTGTTGTTTGCTTGAAGACTCGCTCTTCGTTGTCTTACTATCTGAAGCAGTCAATCTAATTGCTGTGTTCGGTTTCCAATTTGGGCTGATTTATTTATTCACTGGAATTATAAATTGTTCAGTAATATTCTTGGACTAGAACATTAATTTGGCGCTATAGTAAATTCAGGCGAGGATATTTTGGATTATATTATTGTGATACAGCAAAGGCTACTAGCACATCATCACGTTCCTGGCCATTGGCACATAAGTGCATTTGAGACTACGGGCATTTCAATGCATTCCGTGAAGAAATTTATTTGGAATACCATGACATTCAATTGGAAATTCATACGTTTCGTCTTGTGTTAGGGCTTTTAGGACTATTTCGGATATAACTCGCAACTGTGTCTGTTATTTATAAATTTATTTTCTAGGGAATTAAACTATTTGTTGAATTTTACAATACTTGTTAGTTTACGCTCTTTTTTCTTATGACCAGAAGTACATAAAATGGAGTTTCAGGACCAATTTCTGACAGGAAATGACATTTCGTAAGAGTAGAGATACGACAATTTTATTTTAATGTATAATTAATTTAAAATATCAGCATGCCTTGTAATCATTATTTTTGAAAGCTTCAGTTTATAAATTGTATCGTGAACTTCGTATAGATGCTGGAGTATTATATCTGTATATATAGTCCTAGAAGATGTTAGGGTGTATGAGATAATTTAATGTCTCTCTTTTTTCTGTATTTGTATTGGTCATCGATTCATCACTATCTGCATATATTTCAGTTTTACTGGCACGCGGAAATTGTCCCCCTTTGTTACCTCTATTGCGTGGTTTGGTTGCGCTCAATTCACATTTAACTTTCCTTCATTTCTGTTCATGTCGGTTCTGTGGTTTGCTGTAACTGATGGTTATTTTATGACCTAGTTTACTGGTTTCTAATGTCCAAAGTTGTCATCATATATTCCAAGATAATGTATAAACCGGTTTTTTGCTGTCAAAGCAATGTTAACGATATAGAGATGTAACATCAAGAAAACATTGTATCCATTATCTATAACTAACCTTGACAGGCATCATCTATAACTAGTCTTGACAGGTAATACTTGGTCTACTCAGATGCGGCAAAACTTTGAACTGCGTATATATCTATGCACATATATAGGTAGTCAAAAAAGAAACACGTCTTTCACTGGAAATTTAAAATATTTGGGATTTGAATAGTCATTGTCCTGTCACAAACTTCAAAATCTTTGTTTTCATTATGGAAATCAAATAAAAACAACGCGTTTACGTGAGTTTTTATTGTTTTCTTTGCATCAACGAAAATTAAATTTGAAAATGCAGACATTGTTCATCCAACCTGTGTTTGTAGCAAAGTTGCCCCCTTTTTACGTATATTCTTCATATGGTTAATATTATTTTTACTATGGTGTTACCAATCTTCTGCTCTTTCTTGGATACACAAGCAAAAAAAATCACAGCGAAGGGCAACATTTAAAGTACAAATTAAGGGCCTTTACTCCATAAAATTATTGTTTTAGAAAACAGTGACTATCGAACAAGGGAGGCATCAGAATTATTTTCGGGGTGGTAGGGCGGGGACGGAATGCGAAACTTGTAGTGGTCAGAACTGAACAAGATCTAAATATTCTTAATGTAAAATTTCGTATACAATTTCATTGGAACCCATGAAGTCCTTTAGAAGGCATTTAAGGAAAATAAATTAGGATGCAACTAAGTTTAGACTCAAATAGGGTCAATAATAGAGTTTTGTTTGTTGGAAAATGTTGACAACCTGAGATAATTTTTCATGTTACAAAGCCTTATTTCAAGCTTGATTTTAGTCCAGTAAGTCCTTGAAAAATCGATGAGCTGAAACGAAAATTCACGAAGTACTTTATTCGACGTGACATGATGCGACTTGATGCCACCTGGTATAATGGGACGTACGAACATTTGTAACTCTGTCTATATATGGAAGAAATAAAAGAAAACATTACCTACCGAATATAGAGCTTTCATTTTGTAAAAATTTAAGACAGGTACTACGGTATACACTACATAACCATGGAATGTAGAGTTTACAATGGCATCAAAGCCAGGGCGGGAAAAGTATAGGTACAGTGGCAATAAACCAAGGCAAGGAATGTAGGATGATAAGTAACGGCTGTTGTTATTCATAGTTTCTATTCTACATTGATATCGATAGACGGTCTCTTTGAACGTAGTTTTGCCAAGTACAAGAGAGAGAGAGAGAGAGAGAGAGAGAGAGAGAGAGAGAGAGAGAGAGAGAGAGAGAGAGAGAGAGAGAGAGAGAGAGAGAGAGAGAGAGAGAGAGAGAGAGAGAGAGAGAGAGAGAGAGATTTTTCAGCAATTCAACTACTATTTCTCATTTTCAGTGACATCCATAAAGGCAATTATTATTTAATTGTTTCGAGTTGAAGAGAACTTTTATGGTCATCTGCTAAAGGCGCAGAAAAAATATACACATATCTTCGCATTGTACATTAGTAGTATCATAATGGGTGACTAGACGTACAAATATCTTGGCATTGTACAGTAATGGTATCATAATGGGAGACTAGATGTACAAATATCTTTGCATTGTACAGTAGTAGTAGTATCATAATGGGAGACTAAATGTACAAATATCTTCTCATTGTACAGTAATGTTATCATAATGGGAGACTAGATGTACAAATATCTTCGCATTGTACAGCAATGATATCAAAATGGGAGACTAGATGTACAAATAACTTCGCATTGTACAGTATTACTGTCATAATGGGAGACTGAGTACAATCTTACCTATCTTTATACAATTTTAGTTTTAGTCTTTGCACGGTTTTAGTTGCAATCTATATACAGTTCAGTTTAATATTTAGGCAAGTTAAATTTTTAAATTTGTATACAGTTTCTAGTTTCAAGCTAAATGCCTATTTTAGTTGTAATCCTGATGCAGTTTTTATTTTAATCATTATAAAATTTTCGTTTTTAATTATTTCAATTTTACATTTAAGCGTTACAGTTTAAAATTGTAATGTTCATACAAGTTAGTTTTGATGTTGATAAAATTGCTAGTTTTAATAATTACAGTGTTTTGTTTTAATGTTTATAGTTTTAATTTTAATTTTGGTTGATGAGAAAAGTATGCAGGTGGACTTTTATGATCAAAATTGTTATTCCTATGGTAACCAAATCTACATTTGTCAGCATTTTTTGTTTGTCCAATGTGCATGATATTTGAAAATAGTGTACGCTGGAAGATTAATTACAAAAAATAATTTTTAATAACAGCCTATTTTTACAACAAAGATTTCAACAAATACCTGGAATTTTGCTTCAGTTTTTTTTGTCGATCTCCTTGTTGATTTATTGTAAAAGCTGATGTTATTCCTTAACTGCACGTACAAGTAAATATTTCGTTTTCTTCAACGTGTTATTTTGTGTATTAATTATGGAAGATATTTTACTATACCAGAAATCAGTATTTAATAACCAAACCTGATTAGTCTACGAGACAAACAAATAAACAAATGTAATAATATTGTAAATTAATTAGTGCATCTCTTTGGTGCTGTCGGTGCATACAATAGTTTTCTTTACCTTAGTATCAGATGGTTCAAGAGTCTTTATCATGTCAATCAACGTTGCTAATGAAATGAGTCTTTGTACCGTCAATCAACGTTGCTATTGAAATGAGTCTTTGTACCGTCAATCAACGTTGTTATTGAAATCAGTCTTTGTACCGTCAATCAACGTTGCTATTGAAATCAGTCTTTGTACCGTCAATCAACGTTGCTATTGAAATCAGTCTTTGTACCGTCAATCAACGTTGCTATTGAAACGAGTCTTTGTACCGTCAATCAACGTTGCTATTGAAACGAATCTTTGTACTGTCAATCAGCGTTGCTATTGAAATGAGTTTTTGTACCGTCGATCAACGTTGCTATTGAAACGAGTCTTTGTACCGTCAATCAACGTTGCTATTGAAATGAGTATTCGTACCGTCAATCAACGTTGCTATTGAAACGAGTCTTTGTACCGTCAATCAACGTTGCTATTGAAATGAGTCTTTGTACCGTCAATCAACGTTGCTATTGAAACGAGTCTTTGTACCGTCAATCAACGTTGCTATCGAAATGAGTCTTTGTACCGTCAATCAATGTTGCTATTGAAACGAATCTTTGTACCGTCAATCAACGTTGCTATTGAAATGAGTCTTTGTACCGTCAATCAAAGTTGCTATTGAAACGAGTCTTTGTACCGTCGATCAACGTTGCTATTGAAACGAGTCTTTGTACCGTCGATCAACGTTGCTATTGAAATGAGTCTTTGTACTAATAATCTATGTTGAAATAAATCATTGTCCTGATTATCTATGCTGCTTCTGAGATGAATCTATGCGCGAATAAGGTACGTTGTTATTGAAATAATTCTTTGTATGAATAAGCTACATTGAAATTGAAATGAATCTTTGTGATACGTTCCTATTTAAATTAGGCATTGTATGGATATGCGAATATGCTACGTTAAAATTGAAATGAGTCTTTGTAGGATAATCTACGTTGCAATTTGAAACGAGTCTTCGTACGAATAATCTATGTTGAAATGGAAACGAGTCCTTGTAGGGTCAATCGAAGTTGTGGCTGGAATGTACCTTTGTATAGGTTATCTATTTTCCTGTTGGAAAAAGTCTTTGTAAGGTCAATCGACGTTGTGCATGGTATGAGTTTTTGTATAGTTTATCTATTTTCCTGTTGGAAAAAGTCTTTGTAAGGTCAGTCTACGTTGTGGACGGTGTGAGTCTTTGTTTAGTTTATCTATTTTCCAGTTGGAAAAAGTCTCTTTAAGGTCAATCTACGTTGTGGACGGTATGAGTCATTGTATAGTTTACCTATTTTCCAGTTGGAAAAAGTCTTTGTAAGGTCAATCTACGTTGTGGCTGGAATATACCTTTGTATAGTTTATCTATTTTCTAGTTGGAAAAAGTTTTTGTAATGTCAATCGACTTTGTGGCTGAATTGTGCCTTTGTTTAGTTTATCTATTTTCCTGTTGGAAAAAGTCTTTGTAAGGTCAATCTACGTTGTGGCTGGAATGTGCCTTTGTATAGTTTATCTATTTTCCTGTTGAAAAAATTCTTTGTAAGGTCAATTGACGTTGTAACTGGAATGAGTCTTTGTATATTCTATCTATTTTCCATTTGGAAAAGGTCTTTGTAAGGTCAATCGATGTTGTGACTGGAATGAGTCTTTGTATAGTTTATCTATTTTCCAGTTGGAAAAAGTTTTTGTAAGGTCAATCTACGTTGTGGATGGTATGAGTCTTTGTTCATTTTATCTATTTTTCAGTTGGAAAAAGTCTTTGTAAGGCCAATCTACGTTGGTGTTGGAGTGGAGCTTTTGTACGGATAATATACATTGGTGATAGAATGAGCCTTTTAAATTTAATCTACCTTGTACTTGAAATGCTTCTTAGTAAGGTCAATTGAAGTTGCCGTTGAAACGGGTCTTTGAAAAGTTAATGTACGTTGAATCTGGAATGATTCTCTATACGGAATCTACGTTGTGGCTGCAATGAGGTCTTAAATAAGTTCGATCTACATTGCAGATGAAATGAGGTTTTAGCAATATCTATAGGCGTTGCAGTTAGAGGGATTCTGTGTATGGGTTTTCTAAGCTGCAGTTGTTATGAGCATTTGTACAGATAATCAACATTGCGGTTGGAACGATAATTTGTAAGATTAATCTACATTTTAGTTGGAATGAATCTTTGTAAGGTTGTTCTACTTTTTATAATTGTAACGAGATTTTGTAATGTTAATCTACGTTATAGCTGTAATGAGTCTTTGTACAGTTATTCTACGTTGTACTTGGGATGTTTCTTTGTACGGTTATTCTTGGTTGAAGTTGGAATGTGTCTTTGTATGGTTATTCTGCGTTGTTGATAGAATGAATCTGTGTACGGTTTTTCTACATTATGGTTGGAATGAGTCTTTGAACGGTTTTTCTACGTTGCAGTTGGAATGAGGAGACTCTGTAAGGACAGTCTAGGTATAGCTAGAATGCACTTGGGTAAGGTCAATTTACGTTGCAATTGGACATTCAAAACAGTGTTATATACCATGATTTCTGATGCAGCTAAACTGAATAGAGCTGAATCTGAGGGAACATTGACAGTATATTTAAAGGCGATTTACGAAACATTTCAAACTTGCTACAGTAGACCACGGTGCAACAAGTTCGCAAGGGAAACAACTTGAAAAATATACCAAACCTCTCCTGCCTGCATATTAAAAGGGAGACAACTTAAAACAGTCCGTAACATACCCCTATTATCACTTGACCATGAAGAGAAGGACAGTAACGTTTCTCTTGGACACCTCAATTAGTATTTATTTTTAAGCCAAATTTCACATTTGCTCAGTATTGACAAAACTATTATGACTCCAGACTTAATGTTTTAAAATTAATTCATTCGTGAACAATGCACTGAATGTAGAGGAACGTTCAATCTCTCTGGAAAACAAAAACTTGATGTGATTCCTACTTGATGTGATTCATATTGCCTCTTGCAAAATGTTCGTGATGATCCCGGTATTTCAATTTAAAACATTTTTTATTGAGAACCTTGAAGTCTGCTGGACTCATCTGCAACGTAGTTTAGATTTTGGTCTTAACGGAGAGCATGCTCAGTGTTTTTATTATCATCCCATTGTGATATTCGATACAGCCCCCTCTGTAATTGATCATATATTTTGCCATTGTTTACACTTTTACAAAGATGATGAACCATTTGCTTAAAATGTGCTTCTATACACAAGCGTCTTATGATGTTATAAACAACATGGTAGGTCCTTATTGAAATCCAGGCCGTACAGGACGGCTGAATTTGCATTATTATTTAATAAATGATGCTTTATTTAATAACTTCCATATTAATTCTTCTTTTGTTCTTCATTCCATACGGATGGTTGATGGGATGCGGGCTGCTGACTACCAACGAAAATAATAAAGGAAGAAAAAATAAACCATAAAGAAAATGCCCGGTCTTAACATCACTCTCCCATATCCTTGGGCTGGATTCATTGTTGACACTTCCCTACACTTGGGCTGGATTCATTGTATATCCTTCCCTACACTTGGGCTGGATTCATTGTATATCCTCCCCTACACTTGGGCTGGATTCATTGTACATCCTCCCCTACACTTGGGCTGGATTCATTGTATATCCTCCTCTATCCTTGGGGTGGATTTATTGTATATCCTCCTCTACCCTTGGGCTAGATTCATTGTATATCCTCCCCTACACTTGGGCTGGATTCATTGTATATCCTCCTCTACCCTTGGGCTGGATTCATTGTATATCCTCCTCTACCCTTGGTCTGGATTCATTGTATATCCTCCTCTACCCTTGAACTGATTCATTGTATATTCTCCGTTACCGTTGGGCTGGATTCATTGTATATCATCCCCTACTCTTGTGCTGGATTCATTGCATATACTCCCCTACTCTTTGGCTGGATTCATTGTATATCCTCCTCTACCCTCTTGCTGAATTCATTGTCATTGTATATCCTCATTTACCGTTGGGCTGGATTCATTGTATATCATAACCTACTCTTGGGCTGGATTCATTTTATATCTTCTCCTACTCTTTGGCTGGATATATAGTATATTCTCCTCTACTCTTGTGCTGGATTCATTGTATATCCTTCCGTACCCTTGGGCTGGATTCATTGTATACTCTTCCCTATCCTTGGGCTGGATTAATTGTATTTCCGCCTTTACCCTTGGGCTGGATTCATTGTATATCTTCCCCTACCCTTGGACTGGATTCATTGTATACTCTTCACTACCCTTGGACTGGATTCATTGTATATCCTTCCGTACCCTTGGGCTGGATTCATTGTATATCCTCACCTACCCTTGGACTGGATTCGTTGTATACTCTCTCCTACCATTGGACTGGTTTCATTATATATCCTTCCGTACCCTTAGACTGGATGTATTGTATATCCTCCCCTACCCTTGTGCTGGATTCATTGTATACTCTGCCCTACCCTTGGTCTGGTTTCATTGTATATCATTAGGTACCCTTAGACTGAATTCATTGTATATCCTTCCATATTCTTGAGCTGGATTCATTGCATATGCTCCAATACCCTAGGGCTGGATTCATTGTATATCCTCCCATACCCTAGGGCTGGATTCATTGTATATCCTCCCCTACCCTTGGGCTGGATTCATTGCATATCCTCCTCTACCCTTGTGCTGTATTCATTCTATATCGTTTTCTACCCTTGGGCTGGATTCATTGTATACTCTGCCCTACCCTTGGGCTGGATTGATTGTGTACTCTGCCCTACCCTTGGGATTTGTGTTTATGCAAATGTTACGTAACTCCCTGAGATATACGCTGAAATTCATTGTATATCTCAGGGAGGTACGTAACATTTGCATGAACACAAATGCTGAAATATCAGTTGATAGTCCTAATTGCAAGCTTGAACTAGTCATTATTAACTTGATACAGAAACCATACTTCACAGCTATAGTAAGGAATCTACGAGGTCTGTAATCTGCCAAAAAAAAAACACTTCACACATCGTAATACATCACGTGACAAGTAGTCCACATTTAACTGACTGGGTGTGCAACATTTGTTGAAGAGAATAGCGTTATAAAAAATAGGTGGATTGAAAACGAAGTTTGTTATTCAAACTTACACGAAAGTCTCTCGATGAAATAATAGGAAATAACGTTGTCTGTAATTCATTTTATTTTATCTTCAGTCAAATTAAGGATTTTTTACAAATGTTTTGCCGTTTTGGATGATGCTTGACAGGTGATTGATCACTTTATTGCTGGAAAGTCAATCTCGTTCATATTGTACAGATATAATATTATTTATAATCATGAGTTTATATTGTGTTAAATACAAAACAGTCACTGGTACAACATTTCTGAGAGCAACAACGTTGCAAAATAACACGCTGTCACTTACAGGTAAATTTCTAAATTGCGGCACACAAAAATATAAGTTTGCTAAGGCACCCGGAAAAAACACATGAAACGCCATGGGCTAAGTATCCTGGGGAAAAACACCCTCCAGGATACAATTATTGTGGTCCTGTAACTCGCCTTAATATTAGACATGACGAAACAAGAACAACCAGAGCCTCGCGAATTTCCGGTAAATGCGATTGATCAAGCGTGCCATGTTGCGTATAAAAATCCAGAATTCACACACTGAATTCGATAAGGAATAAAACCCTAACAGAATCACTCGCGAACTGGTTGATAAGAGCGGCGATGAAAGGCAAAATAGAGCTGGCAATTAAACACCAATAATTAAATAATAATTGACTTAATTTATGATAGTCCGAGATATATAAGCAATTAAAAAAACTCGCAGATACAGCAGGCTGTAGCCGCAAATTGGTTGTCACGACAGGCCATATAGCAAAATTATCTTTCACGTCCCAAAACAATTCAACATGGATGGTTTGCTGTCAGCACACCAAACGATGTTCATCAGGCAGATGTTTTGTTTTACCACATGACGTACACACACGGCGCATATACATATACGCTTTGACTGTCGTAGTTGTTACACGATATAAAGAGGCTTAACCGTTATCGTCTCAAACAGCAAATCAGATCGCAACAGCCTTTGAATTAATTTATCAACGTGGACCTCTACAATGGGTACAATTGCTACAATTGCTACAGGTTGATTCTGGCAAAGAATTTCTCGGCTCAGTAAAAATGCTGATGCAACAGCAACACGTTAGGATCAGACGTGAACACACAACGATACTTCGAGATCAGGCAATCGTTGAACAATTTAATCAAATACTTGCACAGCGACTCTTTGGGCATCAATATGACCTAGAATTACTACACGTTCAGGACAGATATCGTGAATGGGTTGGGAGACTACCTCACGTGGTTGCTGCGTTAAACAACTCTGTCATGAGTGGAATTAATATGACAGCTGCCGATGCAACATACCACGACGAAAATCACCAGATCCGCTACAGAAACTAGTGCTGTGTAGTAAAGCACAGTGACGTATTTATATGAAAGTGGTGAACTTGAAGGTGGTGCAGCAAGAGTAACTGAAACTGTGATGAGTATAACTATAATAAAATTTCCAGCGTTGTAAGATCTACTGTGCAGCCACCAATCTATAGACTAGATTCAACAGCTCCTCAACGTGGATTTGTTCATTTAAATGATGAAGTGCATAAACAACTACAGAAACTCTATATGTGTTATTATAGTATCGTTTGTCAATTCCGGTAAAAAATACCTGCTTTAGAATTGGTATCTATTGTGATTACATTGTTCCGTCGGCGTGATTCCTTAATTGGGTGGATTTTATCACGAATAATCCAAGTAGGACCATATTGGTTAATATGATCCAAAATAAATTTTATATTAAATATTTATTTGCTTTGTCCTCAACATAATCAATACTAGAAAATGCTCGATTGTCGTAGAATCAATAAATGTTCCATCACCGTCTATCTTGAATATTGAAAAAAAAAACATGTGACGCGTCATCGTTGATAAATTCATTCTTTGCTTTTTTGATAAAATCATGCAACTGTAGCTCAAATATTTGCTTTCTGTCACCTGCTTATCTGTCAAAATCTGATCTAGTGATGTGCTCTGGCTCAATGGCGAATAACTTTGTAAAATCATCTTGTGTTACTTCTAGTGATCTAGTGTATTTTTTATGAGATTCAAATCTGTATTTTGATTTTGGTAATGTGATTTTGTTAGTGGTGAGATCTTGATATTTTTGCTGAAGTAATCTAGCTTTGTTCCATCGACCAATGCTATACAATTACGATGGGGTGAGCTATCCAATGTGGAAAAAATATCGCAATGATTATTGTGTGTTTCACTTGTGAAAGTACTGGCCCAAAATCATGACTGAATTGTGGAGTTGGTGTTAAGGCAAAAACACAGTTATGTGTAGCTTGTGGTGGAAGAAAGTTTCGTGCGTTGAAAGACACTTCGAGATAACAAATGCGTCTGATGATGTAAAAGAAACCAAACAAACGCTGAGTATTGCATCGAGAGATATATAACAAAATCATTCATCAAGTAACGACTCAATTGACCAAGTAAGTGAAGTCTCGGTTGACCAAGTAAGTGAAGAATCTCTTGACCAAGTCAAAACTCAGTTGACCAAGTAAATGAAGTCTCGGTTGACCAAGTAAGTGAAGAATCTCTTGACCAAGTCAAGACTCAATTGACCAAGTAAGTGAAGTCTCGGTTGACCAAGTAAGTGAAGAATCTCTTGACCAAGTCAAGACTCAGTTGACCAAGTAAATGAAGTCTCGGTTGACCAAGTGGTACCCCATGAAGGAACCCCATGAATTGGTTACTGAAACAGTGCCCTGGATATATTTTTACATCATTTTCACCCCACTTTTCCCCCAATGTTGTTCATAACAAAGGTATCACTCACCAGTTATTATGTACTTTTGAAAATAGTTAACTTTTTATCATAAGGATGGGGGTGGGGTGGGCTGTACCAGTTTGAGACACTGACTCTAATAAATGCTGTTCTGAGTGGGAAATACAGGGAAATTATTCAAAAGGACTCTTTATGCTTGAGACTTAAATGTGTCAGCCATACAATCAAAATTAAATCATACAATAATAATAACTATATACTGTTTATTGTGGCATTCACCATTTATGATGTACTTTTGAGAGAGTGATGTATGTAAGGTGAAGTTGTTTGCATTTTAAGCATGCACAGTGGAGAGAATGTTGGCATACCTATATGCTACTTGTATGTAATGTGGCTGAAATGTCTCAGCATACTGTTAAATTTAAAATGTCTACTCCCATGTGCTCTCAAAATCAACCTGAGTTTGTCTAAAGTACACTATTCTTGGCAGCTATTGAAATAGGGAAAATGAATTTTGCCAAACTAGACAATACCAGCTTTTAAAAATACAATGAATGAATTACCAAATACATCAAATGTATAAAAAAAAGTTATTGCTTTTTTTACAATTTACCTCTGAAGTTCGGGAAGTGAAAATGAGCAAGTAGAGCTAGCACTTTGTTGAAAGGTGTACATCTGGAGTAAGGCCAAACTGTATATTCAATAATCCATTATCCACCCATCAATTATACACCAAAATAAAGGGAATTAAAGGTTCTTTAAACAGTACTTTAGATATACAAATTCTTTTTAAATAGCCAGTATAACTAGTGAGGAAACCCTGGGAAATTCTTTTTCTTTAAAATTTTAACCCTATGCTAAATACGAAACTGTAGAGCGCCACGAAATAAAAAATATTCACATTTTATGGCACATATAAAAGCATATATATATATATATATATATATATATATATATATATATATATATATATATATATATATATATATATAATTTTAGTAAAAGAGTTTCTAACAATAGCTAAGATTTTATTTAGAAAAAATTAAGAACTTGGCCAGTTAGAGAACTATATAATCTTGTCACTTGAAAGATTATTCATTTGTGCTTTGCGATCGAGCAGAATCAATTTGTATTATTGTTGTGATCAGTATCCATTTGGGATAAAAAAAAATCAAATTATTTAATTCAGTGATCATTTTCTCTAGAAGTACAGAGTGCTCATAAAAACTACTATTCTTGTATAGAGAGATTCTATGGGAATTATATTCTTGTACAGATAGATTCTATGGGAATTATATTCTTGTACAGATACATTCAATAAGAATTATATTCTTGTACAGATACATTCAATGGGAATTATATTCTTGTACAGATACATTCAATGGGAATTATATTCTTGTACAGATACATTCAATGGGAATTATATTCTTGTACAGATACATTCAATGGGAATTATATTCTTGTACAGATACATTCAATGGGAATTATATTCTTGTACAGATACATTCAATGGGAATTATATTCTTGTACAGATACATTCAATGGGAATTATATTCTTGTACAGATACATTCAATGGGAATTATATTCTTGTACAGATACATTCAATGGGAATTATATTCTTGTACAGATACATTCAATGGGAATTACATTCTTGTACAGATACATTCAATGGGAATTATATTCTTGTACAGATACATTCAATGGGAATTACATTCTTGTACAGATACATTCAATGGGAATTATAATGAATTCAAACCAGGAATTATATTACTATTTCAACAAAAGACTTGGCAAATCAGCATTATGCAGGTCATCGCAGACACATCAACTCTTCAGCAATGGACATAATCTGGTGTCCTGCTAAAGTTTATTTAAAACTTTAAATTATTAAGAATTCTGTCTTTAATTATTGGATAGTTTTAGGATTTAGTTTGCAATACCGAAAGTTTTTTTTTCGTTTCAAACTTTGTAATGGTAGATATTTAGTATTGTATCTGTAAGCATTCAGTATTGTGTTGGTAGGTTATTTAGTATTGTATCGGTAAGCATTCAGTATTGTGTTGGTAGGTTATTTAGTATTGTATCGACAGGCATTTAGCAATGTATTTGTAAGTTATTTACTATTGTATTGGCAGGCATTTAGTACTGTATAGACAGTCGCTTAGTATTGTATTGGCAGGCATTTAGCATTTGTATTGGTACTTATATAGTGTAGTTTTGGCAGGCATTTAGCATTGTATTGGTAAGTTATTTAGTATTGTATTGGCAGGCATTTAATATTGTATGTACCCGTTATTTAGTATTTCATTGGCAGATTAGATAGTATTGTATTAGCAGGTTATATAGTACTGCATTAGCAGGTATTTACTATTGCACTGGCAGATTATATATTACTGCAGTGGGAGGCATTTAATATTATGCTGAAAAGCATTTAGCATTGTATGTTTAGGTTTTTTAGTGTTGTATTGGAAGGCATTTAATATTGTATTTGGCAGACATTTAGTATTGCATTGCTCGGTTATTTGGTTTGCATTTTCAGGCATTTAGTGATGTATTGGCAGGTTATTTAGTTTGCATTTTCAGGCATTTAGTATTATATTAACAGGTTTTTTAGTATTGCATTGGCAGGTTCTTTAGTATTGTATTGGAAGGCAATTAGTTTTGTACTGACAGGCATTACTTGTGCATCGAATTATTATTGATTTCGGACCGAACCATTATATTTGGGTGTGAGTAGTTTGTAAATTGATTAGAGCAGCGATTACACATATTACACTGCACATTGAATATGTGCGGTGGGAGGGGATAACGCTAGGAGGAGGTGGAGTTAGGGTGGGGCCGTCGCATCAGTTAAAAATCTTGCCTTTTTCAAATAGTGACCTTTATTTTCCCTCGACCTTATTGATTCAACAAGGTGAAAGGAGACACTATTACCACATTAAATAAATTACAGTGTGTACAACTTTTATAGCCAGGCAACCAAAGTCACCGTTACATTTGCTTATATCTCGAAATGAAGTTATATTTCGCTAACTATGACGATATTCCTTTTTGAAATAAGAGTGTGTGTTTGTGTGTGTGTGTGAGCGAGACAGACAGACAGACAGATTCATTATTTTTCTGTCGCGAGCCTTTATGTTTAATTTTTAGTCTTTTCCTTACTTATTTATTTCTGTCCATTTTGTTTTTTCTTGCATAATAATAGCATTCAAATATTGTTTTGATTGCTAAGTAGAAAGTTCCCAATCGTATATCAAATTCGGCGAAAGAACATCATCTTGGACAGACCCATTTAAAACTGACGTTCTTTGTAATGAAGCAAAAATAACTGATTCTCAAAATAAAAACAAATCAGTCAATTGACCCGTATGGCCAAACATTCAATCGAAGTAAAATTTAAAGTCACTACCGTTTCATTATTGTTTAAAGTGTAAAAGATTATCTATACATGAAGAATAGTATCACAACCAGTAATAACAAATTGCCATAAATATTTACAGCTCCAGTTCGTTCTGGCCCAGATCCATTCGAAAGTCTTTCAATTCGTCCCGAGCACGTTTTGTTGCCTTCGTATTGGACGGTTCCATCCTTTAGGCAATGAGAAGGGATAAGATTGCACTCTAGAGTTTGCTTTAAATTCAAAGACTTAGGATCACATTGACTTTGCCATGCTTGTAGTTCGCATATAACTTTCTGCTGGTGGAGACTGCAAGATAAAATAAACGGTATTGAGATAAATTTTATTAATCGAAGCTGTATTGACCGTAGAGAAGAATTTTACAAATCGAAGCTGTATTGACCGTAGAGAAGAATTTTACAAATCGAAGCTGTATTGACCGTAGAGAAGAATTTTACAAATCGAAGCTGTATTGACTGTAGAGAAGAATTTTACAAATCGAAGCTGTATTGACCGTAGAGAATTTTTTTTTACTAAACTCGAGCAAATCTGACCAAATTTATATATACAAAGTCATTGCTGACGACAACAGTTTAACTATCTACAGTGACTACCTTTAATTTTTTAATCCTTTAATCCTTTGGAGTAGAAAGCATTTTAAACTGTACAGATAGTAAGATAAGAAATGCGTAATTTAAGCAAAGAAACATGAATCTTTATAAGGATCAGACATGAATTTTGACTTGTCAGGATCAGACATGAATTTTGAGTTGTCAGGATCAGACATGAATTTTGACTTGTCAGGATCAGACATGAATTTTGTGAAGAGCACGAATTTTAACATGACATGTTTGATTCAGTTTATTCTAATTAAACTTTAAACGTGTATGAAAACACAATTATTCGGTGATTTGCATGTGTGGATTTGGCATCCCTATTCTATACTGAATAAAATATGTTACAGTTTATATTGGATATTTTAGGAAATGTTTGCAAAATATAAATTGCTTTAGTTATTCATGCATAACCACGATTTCAAAGACATCTTGAGTTATTCATGCATAACCACGATTTCAAATGAGATCTTACATCATTTCAGCATAACCACGGTTTAGTTACTCCAATATCACCACGGTTTCCAAAGAGATCTGGAGTTATTTCTACATAAACACGGTTTCAAATGAGATCTTGCGTCATTTCTGCATAACCATGGTTTAGTTATTCCTGTATAAACATGGTTTACAAAGAGATCTTGTGTTATTTCTGCATAGCCATGGTTTCCAAAGAAATATTGAGTCATTCCTATATAACCACTGTTTCCAATGATATACTAAGTCATTTCTGCATAACCACGGTTTAGTCATTCCTACATATCCACGGTTTAGTTATTCCTGCATAATCACGGTTTAGTCATTCCTGCATAAACACGATTTCCAACAAGATCTTTAGAGTCATTCCTGCATAACCACAGTTTAGTTATTCCTGCATAACCAGGGTTTAGTCATTTCTGTATAACCACAGCTTTCAAGGCGATCTAGAAAAAGGAACCGTATGGTCATCTAAGTCCTACTATGGGATTCGAGGTTCATTTTATATCTGTTACAGCAATCAGGCAGCTTGACTTAAGAAATTACAGTCTACAGACATTCCATACAGTAGCGTTTCTATGCTGTTATAAATAGGATGTTATTTCAAAACTAGTTCATAATATCAATAGAGCATGCAGCTTATCCTCCCGTAGCTGTCAAACGTAGAGTCACGCGGTGTGTGTGTGAGTGTGTGTGTATGTGTGTGTGTGTTGGCAAGGCATCAAATGGAATGTGTGTACATACATACATACACACATATATATATATATATATATATATATATATATATATATATATATATATATATATATATATATATATATATATATATATATATATATATATATATAAAGAAAACAAATCATATGGCGAATAAAAACCCTCTCAAGCGTACTGGATCCACCAAGGGATCACGTGTGTCAGGGATTAATTAAAATATATGCAATAAACTGACGACGAACAGTACGAAACTAGTATCTAACTAGCCTAAGCGCTTTCGACTCTTAATGAGTCTTTTTCAAAGGCAAATACAACAGCTGGAGTTCCGAAACCAGGAAGGAAAAGGAATCATACTGGATACGCCGCCTTAGAACATTGAAACCAAGCGGTCTAAACCAAGAAGACTAGAAAATGAAAACTATGCACTAGTAGAATTTAACATTTTCTAAATCTTCTTATTATCCTTCAATTTTTACTGTAAGAATAACCGGTATAGAATCAAATATCCGGGATATAATCTGCGTTACATATGTACACAAAGTAAAAATAGATGTCGCTTTGGCTTGTAGACTTTTAGGGAATTATACAACGTTTTCAGTTTCCGCAACTAGTCTATACAAGCTGGTTGTATTTATAGTTTTAGCACATGTGAAGACTGAAATGTAGAGGTTTACAAACACAACGTTTTTGTGTTTGTTTGTCGTAACTATGTGTTGTATTTGCCTTTGAAAAAGACTCATTAAGAGTCGAAAGCGCTTAGGCTAGTTAGTTACTAGTTTCGTACTGTTCGTCGTCAGTTTATTGCATATATATATATATATATATATATATATATATATATATATATATATATATATATATATATATATATATATATTTATATATACATACATACATACATACATACATACATACATGTGTGTGTATGTGTATAAGAATGCACATATGCGGAAGGGTGAGAGACTTCTTGTTTAATATGTGAAAGCTCTGAAGGTTTCCAAATTTTATTCCTATAGAATTTCAAGTCCTGTATATGACAATATGATGGAGTGATGTTAAAAATGTTTCTGTCCATTTTTTCGCATGGTATAGTATACTAACCTACAGATTTGGTCGGATACTTTAACGTCATTAAGCGAACGCTGACTTGACTTCAGCTTTGTCGTTTTGACTAGATAGTCATTGCCACAGCTATCTGCCTGAGGATTGTTTTTCTGGAAACAAGACAAACTCTGAATATAAGCTGAAAAAGAAAAGGAGATAACTTGAGGAAAAGCACTTTAAATATAACTACATTTTTTAACATTATTACGAAACATATTTCAACTCAGACATCGCTTCAGAGGCGTAAGGGCTTAGAGCGTCCTCCTTGAATGCGGAAGATCGCGGGTTCGATGCCCGACTAAATCAAAACAAACTTATAAAAAATGGTAATAGCATCCGTTTCATTATGCGCTCAGCATTAAAAAGGCAGTGTCAGGGATAATATGACTGGGTTTGATATTGTGCTACATGGCTGTGACATGATGCCCCAGTGCTAGATATCACGATAAACTGCAAAACTGCCAACATTGTAGATATGTCAGAAAATGTTTAAAGCTAAACACACACACACACACACACACACACACACATGCCCATTTATCTCAAATCATATATGTATACAAAGGTTAATCACCATTTGTTGCCATTGCGTTGATTAAAAATGAAACGTATCTATTTTTAATTTTCCTTGTAACCAGAAAAAAAAGTGTTCCAGATTGTCATACTTTCTTCTTCGCTATAAATTATTATATGTGCCAGTGACCTAACTTATTGAACCGAATGTTGATTCAGTTCACCTTTCAAAGCGGACACCACTTGCTTCTTTTAAAAGCAGTTCCAGCTGGCCAATGTCGCCCGGCCGATGCATGGGGAACAGCGCAGCTAAATGACAATTAATGTTGGGCGCTAGGCGTCGCTTTATTGCTGGTTAATATAAATTAAATTTTTTAAAAAAAATATGCCATTTTACAGCTTTAAATTGATATCAGCCAAGAAGCTGCTGTAAGAACAATTTATTTGCATACAAACTTTACTGCTTGTCAATGTCATGTACATTATGACGTCATAATCTAACTGATAGCACTTTTTCAAGGCATGAAATCAAAACGTATCCACCTGATGTAAGCAAACCGAAACGGGTGTAATTTTTGTCTTTACCCGCTCCCTACCATGCCCCGCCCCACCTCCCAAAGGTATATATCACGATAAATGTGTTCTTATCATTTATATCACGACAAAAGTGTTCTTACCATCTGTATTACGACAAAAGTGTTCTTACCATCTGTATCACGACATAGGGCTACCACTCCTCGTGCTAAAGATGCATAATCAAGCTTGTTTACTGCCATTTCTTCATCCGCTGACGGACACTCAGACAAAATATGGTGAGTACAGGCATTGAGTTGTTTGAGACTCCTATCCATATAAATACAAAACAAATTACTCTTTAATGCACGTAATATAAATGTCTTTGACTTTGAAGAAGGCAGAAATTCTTTATAACAGTTTAAATCTGCAAGGCCTCTAAGGGATCTTGCTATTATTGTCTTGTGGATATTCCATTGCTTGATGGGGAAAATAAAATTTCAGATAAGTTGTTTTTTCTTTTTTAAATCACAAATTGGAAGATGCTCGAATAAAACTTATGACTTTATGGAGAGTAATGACTCAGCGGCGAGCTGGTTTATATATAAACAACACAAAACATCTTGATCCAGGTTAAGACAAGTGAAATTTTGACTGACATGAATATTTCTTGCTGTCATAGTTGAGACACATATGAAACTCCCAATTCACTCACTAAATTAACGCTTTCAAATAATTTCTTTTCATGTTATAGATTTGCTTGAGTCTGTTATTTAAGTAAAAAAAAGTAATATGTTTCCGTCGGTACCCGAGTTCGTGGATTTCGGGAAAGGTACACTATAGTTTCCAGAGAGGAACCATTGATGATAAGGTATTTAAATTGGTTGTTTGTGAGAATCGTGATGTTTATTCTTGTATCCACGATGTCGATGAGAATCGTTACCTGACGAAATAGAATGTACTGAGAGTACAATAACGTGATAGTGTTCACGAATATACATTTATTTCTGCTGTGGTTGCTTTTGTTTTTGTTTACACATACTAAAGTACTCATGGTTGGCACCAAATATTTATGTCGAGCTTTGTTTTGCTGTTGATCTCTGTAGGAAACATTTAGTTAGACAAGTGTACGATAAATTAGATTTATGGAGACATGCGAGTGTTTAAGTCACCGTAATGCACGGATTGGCACAGGCTCGGTCATGCGTTATCGATATTTCACTAAGAGCTGCACTTTTTAAAACTGAACTGGATAGGGGTCAATTCTGATCTATATGGAAAACTGTCATTTCTGAAAGTTACTAGGAATCAGTTGGGTAACCGATGTTGTCAGACGAATTGCAAAGCCAGTGCAAGCGGGAATTTTATTGCATATACATTGGACACGATGTGGGAGATGGCATGGTTTCACACGAAAACTCTCAGTTTAAAGGTGCTAATAGCGAACTTAAAAATTAGTCTACGCTTTTCAACAAGAGGAAACGAACGTAAGAAGGTAAGAAGACTACATACAATTTATTAAGTGAACTCACTCGTAAAATCATTCAAAGGAGACGATTGTCTGGAGTATTTGACAGATACAAAAGCTTGAAAACATAAGGAGAGATAGCTACATGATGTCTCCCGTATATTCAAAACCAAAAGGTGCTACACAACATTAGAAAGGTCGAAAGAGACGAGATACCACAGAATCTAGAAAAAAGAATAAATAAAGTAGAGAAGACCCAGACCTACCGGTGCAAGGAAGTCAAAAGGAACAGTCGATGTTGACTTTTAACTGAGACAAAACATCAGGTTATAAATTGATACAATGCAGTGTTTGTCGATCTTTCACTAAATCTAATGATGAATTAATCATATAGTGTAACAGGTCGGCTATTCATATAATCATATTTGTATTGGAAATCCCTTGAATAAGTTGATCAAAAAAAAGAAGTGTATCTTTCAAATTACAACGTTAGTCACACTTGTGTGTGAATTTATTATTATGAATCATGATCATGATTCAATTTTGTCTTTATTTACAAAGGTGGCACGTTTTACTCTGTTCTAAATATCTGCTCAGATATTGATTTATTCCACAGATAAGTTTCATACTTTATATATATATATATATATATATATATATATATATATATATATATATATATATATATATATATATATATATATGCATGCATGCATGCATGCATGCATGCATGCATGCATACATACATACATACATACATACATACATACATACATACATACATACATACATACATACATACATACATACATACACACACGCACATACACACACATACATACATACATACATACATACATACATACATACATACATACATACATACATACATACATACATACATACATACATACATACATACATACATACATACATACATACATACAAGTAAAAGTAAATAGACATCGCAAATATTTTAAAAATTACCTTAAAAATACAACTTTTCTATTTACCTGCAGAGTTTATGAGCTGTAGCTGGGTCGTCGCCCAAAAGGGCAAAGTATGTCCGATTTGAGCTGATTAGCACACGGGAAAACAAGTTGGGATCAAGGCCGATCCCGCTGTAACACTGGGTAATCTTTTCATTGACCATTTCAATGCAAGTTCTAGAGATAGGGACTGAATCTATGCAAGAGAAAATCGAAAAGGTATTTACTGAAGCAAAATAAATAAATTAATCTTAAACCAAATGTTCTGATATCAAATGAGACTGGATCACAATAAATACTTGGTGTTTTGTATATATCATAAGACCGGAGTAAAACAGTATTTGGTGTTTTGAAATATCATAAGACTAGATCACAGAAGTAGTGTTTTCACATCTCTTAAGACTGGATCAAAAGCATACCTGGTGTCTTGACATGTAAGACTGGATCACATACGTAGAAAGTCTTTTGACATTTCATAGGAATGGATCGAATGTGTGCCTGGTATTTATATTTTATATTTTTTATATTTCGTACGACTAAATCACAAAGGCATTTGGTGTTTTGACATGTCCTAAAACTTGATTACAGAAGTTCATAGCGTTGATTTTTTATAAAACTCGATCAGATTAGTAGTTTTTGGTTTGATAAATTGATAACGGCGCCAATTCAAAACGGTTTCTCAACGTTTCGGAATAATCATCAGACTCTTCGTCATGGAAAACATTACTTACATATAACTTACAAATATAAAGCAAACACTTAACACAAAATCAACGACACATTTCGGACTCTCATATATATATATATATATATATATATATATATATATATATATATATATATATATATATATATATATATACAAACCAGGGGTCTTTGCTTATACCGAGTGGTGCTAAAACCCTGGTTCGATTCCTTAGCGCGATTCTCGCTATGTGTCATAAGTTTACCCCAAATTTCTAAAGACTTCTGTACAACTAGAGATATAAGTTAGAAAGCCGGTCGTGTCTATTCTATGCATAAATTTTTACTCTAATCAGCACAAGACAACATTATTCACAACTTGTCAAATATCTATCAACCGGACATCTGCATAATGTGTCTTCATCATCTTGCCGTACCGTCAGCAGTTCACGCCGTAGAATCTCTTCAACCCCTAAACCAGGGAACTATTTTAACAACACCAGCTTAAGCCAGTCAATAGAACTGCCTCACATTTGCCACCATGGAGACATAAACAGTATCTGCCGAGTCACTTCTTGTTTATTTCATTGTGTATTTTACCGGTTTCCTACCGTAAATACCGCCACTGCAGTCACAACACCAATATATATATATATATATATATATATATATATATATATATATATATATATATATATATATATATATATATATATATATACATATACATATATATATATATATATATATATATATATATAGATATATATATAAATATATTTATATATATATATATATATATATATATATATTGTAATAAAATTAAGGAGATGCGCATTTAGTTTAAGCAATTTGTAGGTTTGTGTGATTACATATTTGATTATTGGCATTCGGTGCATTGGGAAATATTCCTTAGCACGAAATAATTAGTCAATTATTAGGAGGTAGGTCTACTGGTGTGATGTGCCTTGAAACGCTAGATCGACTGGCCTCAGGTGGGCAGTTAAAATAGTCCCCCGTGTTAGGGATAGTTGTACAGTTTCTACGGTGTTCATTACTTGTGGAACGAAAAGTTAATGTAGAGAGACTGTGAGGATGTGCAGTTGATGGCTAATTTGCAAGTTGTAAATAAGGTGGTCTTGTATTGATTATTGTAAAATTTATGTATAGAATGTACACGTCTGGCTTCCCAACTTATAACTGAAATCTTTGGAAATATGGGGTCAACTTTTAACTTCTAGCAGGATTCGAGCCAGGGTTTTATCACCTCTTGGTCAAGCAAAAGACCCCTGGCTTTTAACAATATATATATATATATATATATATATATATATATATATATATATATATATATATATATATATATATATATATATATATATATATATATATATAAACTTACCTGTTTCGCAGGAACTCTGCATTATAGATATCACTGTCTTGAATTCTTGCTGAACATGGTCGTACTCCTCCACAGTGGAACATAATTTTTGTGTGTTACTGAGTCGATTTAAAGCGGAATAAACACAGTTTATTAATCCAGGCAGTTGGCTTGGTCTGTTAAGGATTGATTGAAAGTGATAATTAAGAACAAGTATGTAAAATAATAATTTCTGAATAATAATAATAATAATAATAATAATAATAATAATAATAATAATAATAATAATAATAATAATAATAATAAT
>JAEAOA010001875.1:1850000-1955000 GCA_016746295.1 Potamilus streckersoni | reverse complement strand
ATTGAACAAGCAGTCTCGTCCTTTGCATCCTTCCACTTCGACTGATGGTTAAGATATGTGTCATGGGCATGTCCACTTTTGAAGAAGATATATTAGAGTGAATGTATATTGATTATGTAATAACGAACTTCTTCGAGCGTCAGAAGCCATACCGAAGTCAAAAGTAACAGCTATCCATTCCGTTGTTTATCTTTAACATATTTCGTCGACATTCCTCTTTTAAATTAATCCTTTTGGGTCCGCCTACTCTACTTAATTTCTAGCATGGACTAGACTTTGCTTAATTTAATTATAGGTCGAAGCGACGGTCATTTTGTATGATCATCGAGACATATCAAAGTGACAAATTTGAAAAGCACGTGCTGAATGTGACATTTCAAATTACTCATTCGGGGTAGCCGTCTTGCTTGACTGTTTGGAATGTGACATTTTACATTACTCATGCATGACGCGTATCGCGAAGTGTGAACTGGACTGGTTAAATTATTAAAGTCAGAGAGCTATCTGTTATTGATTGAACCGACACTCGGCCTTCATCAATGCAGTTTTAAGTGCCTCTACAAATCACATAATGGCTATTACATTACAAATGGTCATATAGGTCATTATAATAAAATTATTTGCGATTCTATTGGATAATTGACCTCAAAGTTGTAATAGTTTTAGATACTAGTAGTTATTGCACTGAATCATGTGAAGAACCGAATGTTTTCTAGAAAGTTCTTCCAAAGAGTTAGACAAATAAATATGACGAGACGTATGTTTTCTTGAAATTTGTTCCAAACGGTTTTTGGAAGTTTGTTCAAATGGTTTATTTGTGGTTGCTCCAGAAGGTTATTCCAAATGATTCTTGAGGGTTGTTATCGAGGGTTTTAGTATTGGTTTCTGGAAGGATGTTCTAAATGGGTATACATGAAAGAATACAATACTTTCAATATTATGTCTTGACGTTGATACACATCTTTTATTTCTAATATAAATTTAGGACTTTTGAAGGACTGCCTGTTTTTTTATCTTACAATTTTCTGTTGATTTTAATATAAATTTAGGAATTTCGAAGTTAGCATGTATCTTTATATTTGATAATTTGTTTTTATTTCCAACATAAATTAATGAATTTCGAAGTTTGACCGGTTTTTAAATTATTATTTGCTTTTTTCTAATATAAATTTAATAATTTTTAAGTTTGAGCTGTTTTTGTGTTATAATTTGCTTTTATTTTTATGCAAAAAATATAGGAATTTCGAAGTTATACCTGCTTTTTTGTTATAATTTGCTTTTGTTTCTAATATATATTTAGAAATTTTGAATTTAGGCCTTTTTGTGTTATAATTTGCTTTTATTTTTAATATAAGTTTAGGAATTTCTAAGTTAGGCCTGTTGCTCTTAATATCTAATAGAGATTCAGGATTTTCGAAGTGAGTATTGTTTTCATAATTAGCTTTCCTTTCTAATATAAATTTATGAATTTCGAAGTTTGACTTTTTCTTTGTGTTATAATTTGCTTTTATTTGTATGCTAAATTTTAAGAATTTCGAAGTTATGCCTGTTTTATGTTATAATTTGCTTTTGTTTCTGATATAAATTTATGAATCTCGAAGTGATGCCTTTTTATGTTATAATTTGCTTTTATTCCTAATATAAATTTATAAATTTCTAATTAGGCCTGATTTTATGTTATAATTTGCTTTTATTCCTAATATAAATTTATAAATTTCTAATTAAGGCCTGATTTTATGTTATAATTTGCTTCTATGTCTAATATAAATTAAAGAATTTTAAAGTTGGCTTGTTCTTTTATTATAATTTGCTTCCTTCGAGAATAATAGTTGGCAAAACAATCCATTGATGTATAGGTTATTGTCTATTAATAGACTTTATAAATTTGTATAAAATTTTCATATACCATTCAAGAACCAGCTCCCTTAGGCAAATTGTTTACACTACTATTTCTAGTTTACCCAGTGACAATTATTCCAGCTTTTAATTACAGATTTTTAAACCTATTTATGAGTTCTTCTGACGAACTCTTCCATACTGCATTGTAGTTGTAATTGCAATGCCTTATAATTGTAATGCCTTGTAATTGTAATGCCTTGTAATGCGTTGTAATGCCTTGTAATTGTAATGCCTTGTAATGCGTTGTAATGCCTTGTAATTTCAATGCCTTGTAATGCGTTGTAATGCCTTGTAGTTGTAATGCCTTGTAGTTGTAATGCCTTGTAATGCGTTGTAATGCCTTGTAATTGTAATGCCTTGTAATGCGTTGTAATTCCTTGTAATTGTAATGCCTTGTAATGCGTTGTAATGCCTTGTAGTTGTAATGCCTTGTAATTGTAATGCCTTGTAATGCGTTGTAATGCCTTGTAATTGTAATGCCTTGTAATGCGTTGTAATGCCTTGTAGTTGTAATGCCTTGTAATTGTAATGCCTTGTAATGCGTTGTAATGCCTTGTAATTTTAATGCCTTGTAATGCGTTGTAATGCCTTGTAGTTGTAATGCCTTGTAGTTGTAATGCCTTGTAATGCTTTGTAGTTGTAATGCCTTGTAATCGTAATGCCTTGTAATGCCTTGTAGTTCTTATAATTATAATGCCTTGTAATGCCTTGTAGTTGTAATGCCTTGTAATGCCTTGTAGTTGTAATGCCTTGTAATGCCTTGTAGATGTAATGCTTTGTAGTTGTAATGCCTTGTAATCGTAATGCCTTATAATGGCTTGTAGTTGTAATGCCCTGTAATGCTTTGTAAACGTAATGCCTTGTTATGTCTTGTACTTGTAATGACTAGCAATGCCTTTGACTTGTAATGCATTGTAGTTGTAATGCCTTGTAATTCTAATGCCTTGTAATGTGTTGTAATCGTAATGCCTTGTAATGCCTTGTAATGACTTGTAATTGCAATACCTCGTAGTTGTAATTGTAAATACTTGAAGGAACAATTCATTTTTGACAGCCTGTTTAATAGGTGAGGTCTGTGTGATGACCATATAACATCACTATCCGACCTTTAACTCAAGTGTCGATTTTAACGCTAGGGTTGAAATCTGGACGACGTACTCGATCATGATATGACTCGTGTATCACATGTTGTATTCATATTTGTTTAGTTTTGTATGGATGGAGATTTAAATCTGTTCATAAAGATGCTTCAACAAAGAGCTAAAGTTTACATTAAGCAATAATAACACAGTGACGGTATAGGTTCAACACAAGCAAGCTACACGTGCTTTAATTCTTTGATAAATTCGGACCAGTTTTGAACATGTATAACATCTATTAAAATTTAGAAATGCAATAATTCTAAAACTATGTTTCATATATCGTCTAGCGACGGAGATAGGTCAAGACAATGGCTTGGATTTATCTGTTGGAATATTCCCAAGTTATATAAAAATGGTTTTAGACTTCTGGAAGATGAACATAGTTTAATTTAGTACGTAATGCATAAGTGGATCTCAGAAAAGTATTAACTTAAATAAGTCTTTATTACAGATTACTCATACATGTTGTTAATGGAATGTTTGATGCTAAGCTCAGCACCATGGAAAGTCTAAACACCTTTTTATATTATACATTCACAATAAAAGACACCTTTCTCCTCTGTGCCTTCACAATAAAAGACAACATTCTCTTATATACCTTCACTATAAAAGACACATTTCTTTACTATACCTTCAATATAAAAGACACGTTTCTGTACTATACCTTCACAATAAAAGATAAGTTTTTATTCTATGCCTTCACAATAAAAGACACGTTTCTGTACTATGCCTTCACAATAAAAGACACGTTTCTGTACTATACCTTCACAATAAAAGACACGTTTCTGTACTATGCCTTCACTGTAAATGACACGTTTCTGTAATATAGATTCACAATAAAACACAAGTTACTGTACTGTCTTCACCATAAATGACACGTTTCTGTACTATGCCTTCACAATAAAAGACACGTTTCTGTACTATGCCTTCACAATAAAAGACACGTTTCTGTACTATACCTTCACAATAAAAGACACGTTTCTGTACTATGCCTTCACAATAAAAGACACGTTTCTGTACTTTACCTTCACAATAAAAGACACGTTTATGTACTATGCCTTCACAATAAAAGACACGTTTCTGTACTATGCCTTCACAATAAAAGACACGTTTCTGTACTATACCGTCACAATAAAACACACGTTTCGGTACTATGCCTTCACAATAAAAGACACGTTTCGGTACTATACCTTCACAATAAAAGACACGTATCTGTACTATAGATTCACAATAAAAGACACGTTACTGTACTATGTCTTCACCATAAAAGACACCTTTCTGTACTTTGCCTTCACTATAAAAGATACGTTTCTGTACTATGCCTTCACAATAAAAGACACGTTTCGGTACTATGCCTTCACTATAAAAGACACGTATCTGTACTATAGATTCACAATAAAAGACACGTTACTGTACTATGTCTTCACCATAAAAGACACCTTTCTGTACTTTGCCCTCACTATAAAAGACACGTTTCTGTTTATACCTTCACTATAAATGACACGTTGCTGTATTATACCTTCACAATAAAAGACACGTTTCTGTACTACTTTATGGTACGTTTCTGTACTACGTTATGGTACTATGCCTTCACAATTAAAGACACGTTTCGATACTACGCCTTCACTATAAAGACACGTTTCTGTACTATATCTTCACAATAAAAGACACGTTTCTGTACTATACCTTCACTATAAAAGACGCGTTTCTGTACTATACCTTCACTATAAAAGACAAGTTTATGTACTATGTCTTCACCATAAAAGACTTCTTTCTGCACTATACCTTCTCTATAAAAGACACGTTTCTGTACTATACCTTCACAATAAAAGCCATGTTTCTGTACTATACATTCACTATAAAAGACACGCTTCTGTACTATACCTTCACTATAAAAGACACGTTTCTGTACTATGCCTTCACTATAAAATACTCGTATCTGTACTATAGATTCACAATAAAAGACACGTTACTGTACTATGTCTTCACCATAAAAGACACCTTTCTGTACTTTGCCTTCTCTATAAAAGACAGGTTTCTCTATTATACCTTCACTATAAATGACACATTTCTGTATTATACCTTCACAATAAAAAACACGTTTCTGTACTACGTTATGGTACTTTTCTGTACTACGTTATGGTACTATGCCTTCACAATTAAAGACACGTTTCGATACTACGCCTTCACTATCAAGACACGTTTCTGTACTATACCTTCACAAAAAGACACGTTTCTGTACTATACCTTCGCTATAAAAGACACGTTTCTGTACTATACCTTCACTATAAAAGACAAGTTTCTGTACTATATCTTCACCATAAAAGACTCCTTTCTGTACTATACCTTCTCTATAAAAGCCACGTTTCTGTACTATACGTTCACAATGAAAGCCACGTTTCTGTACTATACGTTCACTATAAAAGACGCGTTTCTGTACTTTGCCTTCACTATAAAAGACACGTTTCTGTACTATGTCTTCACCACAAAAGACACGTTTCTGTACTATGTTTTCACCATAAAAGACACCTTTCTGTACTATACCGTTACTATAAAAGACAGGTTTCTATACTATACCTTCACAATAAAAGACACGTTTTTTGTACTATACCTGCACAATAAAAGACACGTTTCTGTACTATGCCTTCACAATAAAGGAATGTTAATGATGTACTCAATCATCTAGAACGTATATGAAAAATTTTCTTACCGGTTATTCTGTATGTTCTTTTTGAACATTATGTTATGATCTTTATATTATTACGGGTATTTTGTTATGGTTTTAATATATAACACTGGTATTATTGTATGCTGTATTATATGCAATATTGGTCGACTGCTTGCCATTAGATACGCACTATGAATAATCTGTGAAAATGCCATTTGATGAACACTATAAGTGATCCGTGACCATGTTGTTTAATGAGTACTATAAGTAATCTGTGATCACGATATTCGATGAACGCTAAACGAAATAAGTGACCAGGTCATTTGATGAAAACCATTAATAATATATCACCATCTCTTTTGATGTGGCCCCGAGTGGACTACTGGTCTAAAGCGCTGTCCGTTACGGATCACTGCCATCTCACGTCTGTCTGCGTGAGTTCGAGTCTAGGATTCGGCGACTGTGGATATATGAGAAAGCTTGCCAGTAACTTCTCGTGGGTCGGTGGTTCTTTCCGGTGATTTCCCGTTTTCTTCCTCCACCATTAATACTAGCCGCCATGAATAGCCTATCGTGTGCTGAAAAATAGCGTTAAGCACAACAACAACCATCTCTTTTGATGAAAACTGTAAGTAATCACTGACCATGTCTTTAGATGAGCGTTATAAGTTATCCATGACCTTGTCTTTTAATGAGTACTAAAGGCGATCCGTGACCGTGTCATTCGATAAGCACTATAATTAATCCGTGACCATGTATTTAATGTGCACTGTAGTGATCCATGACCGAATCTTTTAATGAGCACTGTAAGTGATCATCGACCGTGTCATTCGATAAGCACAGCAAGTAATATATGGCCATAAAATTAAATTACCAATCACGAATTTATTTGTAGGACAAAAGTTTTTTTATCCGTACATTTTAACTAGAGTTCCTCCTTGTAATAATTGCACCGTACAGAAAACTAAAGTACAAAGATTTCCCCGTACTGATCTTTAAATATATCAAGATTGATTTTTTTAAAAATCTCTTTTGAAAGAATATTGAAAAACCTTAGTAGAGAAATAAACAAACATATTCATACTACTACTACTACTACTACTACTACTACTACTTCCAGCATTAATAATAATAATAATAATAATAATAATAATAATAATAATAATAATAATAATAATAATAATAATAATATGGATAAAGAGTTTCTACGTGTGCCAATTTTGTTTCTATCTAATTCATTCCAAGTTGTGTATACAATATCATTTCTCAAATACTGGTGTAGATAGATATTTACTTCTGTATATGTCGTCTTTACTTTTTTTATTATGCAATGCAGTTTTGAGGATGATATAAGCATAGTGAATATGAATTAAACGAAATTCCTTATTATATACACTCCAAATAAATTATTTTGTACATAGGCATCCAACTCTTTGTATTAAGGTAATTACACGGATGCACTTGATGAATACTTTTGTAGCATATAACATCCTGTAATTACAGACAAGCATATAACATCCAGTAATTACAGACAAGCTTATAACATCCAGTAATTACAGAGTAGACTTTACAGTAATTCTTCTATATTTAATTAATGCGCTGCTTTTTTCACCTCAGACTGACATAACCCATTTCTTTCACCACCACCACCACCAACAACAACAACAACAAAACGCTAGTTGTTTATGCGTAATATTTTTTTACTTGGCATTGGTAGGCAGGCTTCATGAATTGTTTTACAACAATGTCCCCCTGTATTCTGTAACAGGAATTGAAATAAATGGCAGATATAGCAGTGTAAAGACATATTAGCATTCTTCATGTTATATATAGAGGATTTCAAATGATTTAATGTTGAATTTTTGAAACTCGTTGAGACAAGGCTCGCAAAAGCTGAACATTATTCAACGAGTTTCATAAATTCAGTATTAAGTCAGTACAGATTTGGGATTCCTTTTATCACAAACTTTTTGTCAGTGGAAATTATTGATAGAAAGAAGAACGAATGTTCATTCTGACAGACGTTGCACATTTCATTTGTTGTGCGTAAAAATAGTCCCAAGCAAAGTTGAACTAGTATTAACGTTCAAAAGTAGATTATAGTTTTCTTACAATCAAAGACCAAGCATCCTTTCGAAAGAACAGAATATTTTACACAGACAAAATCATTTTTCAACACAATGTCCAACGCATGTGATAACACATTGTTTTGATGCAGTACCGGTTAGAATTTGATAGAGACGACCCATGTTTACGTAACCTAATATGTCACTTGCACCACTAAAGATAATATTGCTGCAATAATCATTTAAACTGCATAATAATGTTATGGGTTGATTTTGACCATTCAGAATCACATAAAATGATATGTTCACGAAATATAATGTTGAAATTATGAAACTGCACACACTATAGGCAAAGTGTATCGACTATGTGATAAACTGAAATACTGCATTGCATGTTAGATATTGAAATATTGCATTGCATGTTACATTTTGAGATATTGTATTGCATGCTATATATTAAAATAGCGCATGTCCTATTATATATTAAAATGCTGCATTTCATGCTATATATTGAATTATTATATGCTCCTTTTTTCTTCGTTAATTTTACATTGTACGAATCGTTGAGTATTTCCCGAAACTGCACCCCTCGTGTCGCATTCATACTATATACACGCGAAAAAGGAACTATTTTCTAAAGTAAACAATTTATTATGAATGGACTAAAGCAGATATATCATGGACTGCCACATACCAGCAAATGTTTCATAGATTAAAACATACAAACTGCTTTGGCATATTCCGCGTTTACTTTATTGATACAATGTTTCAGATTTAGGCTAGCTATAGATGCCGTACAGAATCCACACACTAGCGCTCAAATAAAAAGAAAAAAACTGTCTTCTTTAGCTGGTAAAAATTGGCAAAACTTTACCTTCAATTTTACATCCTGAATTTCCTTAAAATATAATTTCATAGTTCTGCAAATCCGAATTACATGAGCCATATCATGGCTTCTCAAGGTTGATCACAGTTCCAAATTGTACTGTAATTTGGAGTATATTCCAAGTGCAGTTATATTTTCCTTATTGCACTCAAAATGAAATGAACATCAAATTCCACAACATCTTTAACGTTAATTGCGGTTGAAAAGCTTCATAATTTTTCCATATTATGATCTGAATCATTCAATGACAAAACAGAAACACGCATGCCGATGTCAACACACTTCAATACGATTAATATTGGCAGACGCTCATGGAATCTGATGTAAGTTACTTTGTGTAGATAAATCCAGACCATAATTAAAACTTGCGTTGAATCGATAAACAGACCAGAACGTATTCATTCCAGATCAAATGGAAAAGATGCTGCAATGCGTATTCATTAACAATATTACTCCAAATTTCAATTTGGAGTGTTTCGACCTCCAACCTACGAGTAATCAGTACTTCAATCTGCAAGACATGAGGGAGCTCTTTGATACAGTTAGCATTTCTTATATTATAGACTTCCTTAAGGAAGTAAACATTTGTCATATGTTATAGTTTTATGTTATCACCTTGAACATTTTTAGGTGCTATATATGTACGGTCGCTAGGATTTAATTACCATTCATCTGTTTTCGTTGTCATACATTATTTGTACTCCCCGTTGATTGGGAATCTTTATTTATTTATCTATCACTGTAACCATTTTGATCGTTTTACCATCAACTGTTTGGTTTCGTATCGCTGGTCGGTTCGAAACCTTTTATTACTTGTAAATAATGAAGATATAACCTTTGGTATGGCGCTAAATAGCCTCATCGTGCTGGTGCGCCGTAAAAATTCAACAAACCAACCAAGCAAATTTTAATTTTAAGTAGACCAAACGCCATTTTCTGTCGAAACTTACGTCTAGCGCGCGACCAACTTCACATTTGTCTTGGTGGAGTTACGTGCGCATTAATTGTTGTGTAATGATGCAGCTACACTTATATATTTAGTTTGAAAAACGGCATACATTCGGTTACATTGTTTACTGTAGTGTATTTCTGCTTATATATTTAAGCGTTGGGAAGAATAAGAAAATGAGCATATGCTAAAAATGTTACTGCATTGTTATGGGAAAATATGAACTCGTTGTGTCGGATGTATATACTGCACACCTAAGGTCGTGCAGTATACCCATCCAAAAAGCTCGTTAATATTTTCCCATACGAATGTAGTAACTTATAATTATTGCATGTACCAGAAAAATACATTTGTATCACTTACTGAACTTAGATATTGAAACTTACTCAAATATATTATTATATATTGTCCTGGTCTATCATGGAATGGTTCTCCTTACACACACATACCCATGAAAACTCCGATCCCACATCCCCGTAATTTTAAGCGCAATCTATGACAAATCCAACATTCTTGATATAAGCCGAAAAGATTCATTTGTCATCCCTTTGTTTAACCGACTGAAGGATTGATTGATTAATTCGTCGAATTATTAATTTTCTGTTCTAATCGATAATTATTGCACGAAGCGGGAATCTATGTATTGTGTAAACGGTTGTGAAAGCATTTAATGGAAGTTGTTCTTTATTTGTTTGCTATTTTGCTTCTTGTGTGGGTACTTTGGCTTTGTTTTGTTTGGGGTAGGAGGTTGGGGTTGAGGATAAATGAAAAGCTCTTTTCACGTCGAAGAAACAAAATAAGTTATTAACATTTTATCAAAACGATTTACTAGATGACAAGAAGAAATCGGTAAAACACTGGATTTGATGTGCTTCCTTTTCCTGTGCCGACTGGGCGGATCGAATCATTTACAAAAGGAAATAAATGCGAGTATAATGATACAGTTCTATTTAAAATGATGTATCTTCCGTAGTACCTTTACCTTATTTACTCTCATCAAATCAATAAATACATAGTTTATTTATACAGGTGCACTCGGATTCTGCTCTGATGGAGAGATCAGATGTGTAGACGGAAAGTGTGTCTCCAACTCCAAGATTGTCGATGGCAAGAAGGATTGCAAGGACGGAAAGTTTGATGAAAGTAGGTATTTAAAAAAAAAAGATATGAATTACGTATCTATTTCAATGTCTAAATTAACTAAACAAGAGTTGTTCTATACGAGCAATACTGTTGTGCGCATATTATGTTACTGCTTGATGGTCAGATGTATACATCGGTAATTTTGGTTGTCTTACTCAAGCTGTATTCTTACACTATACTTCAGCCTTGATGGTCAGATGTGTACATACATAAACATCGGTAATTTTGTTTGTCGTACTCAAGCTGTATTCTTACACTATACTATAGTTTTGATCATCAGATATCATTGGTTGTCTTACTCAAGCTGTATTCTTACACTATACTATAGTTTTGATCATCAGCTATCATTGGTTGTCTTACTCAAGCTATATACTTACACTATACTATAGTTTTGATCATCAGATATCTTTGGTTGTCTTACTCAAGCTGTATTCTTACACTATACTATAGTCTTGATCATCAGATATCATTGGTTGTCTTACTCAAGCTGTATTATTACACTATACTATAGTTTTGGTCATCAGATATCATTGGTTGTCTTAATTAAAGCGTAATGCTGACTGGTTTCAGACAAGAAATCAATCTCTCTTTCTCTCTTTCTCTCTCTCTCTCTCTCTCTCTCTCTCACAACACACACACACACACACATACACACACAGAGCTTGTATTGAGTTTTAAATACACTGTCCTCTTTAGTTTTTATACGTTCAGACTAACCCTACTTCATAGGAACGTAGTCATGTGTCAGGAATGAATACCAGATAAATCTAAACACTGCACTGTGTGTGGAATGAATACCAGATACATCTAAACACTACACTGAGTGTGGAATGAATACCAGATACATCTAAACACTACACTGTGTGTTGAATGAATACCAGATAAATCTAAACACTGCACTGTGTGTGGAATGAATACCAGATACATCTAAACACTACACCTTGTGTGGAATGAATACCAGATACATCTAAACACTACACTGTGTGTGGAATGAATACCAGATACATCTAAATACTGCACTGTGTATAGAATGAATGCCAGATACATCTAAACACTGCACTGTGTGTGGAATGAATACCAGATACATCTAAACACTGCACTGTGTTGGGAATGAATGCCAGATACATCTAAACACTGCACTGTGTGTGGAATAAATACCAAATACATCTAAACACTGCACTATGTGTGGAATGAATGCCAGAAACATCTAAACACTGCACTGTGTGTGGAATGAATACCAGATACATCTGAACACAGCACTGTGTGTGGAATGAATGCAAGATGCATCTAAACACTGCACTGTGTGTGAAATGAATGCCATAAACATTTCAACCATATACTTTGTGGGCGTGAATATCAGGAAGATGTAAACCTAGTACTGTGCGAGTCCTAAGCACCAGGAACATGTCAACCTAGTGATCTGTGTGGAATGAATACCATTAACATGCCAATATAGAGCTGTGTGTGAGACATGAACAACGGGTCCAGGTCATTATAGTGCTGTGTTTGAGACATGAAGACCTGGTCTGTGTTATTCTAGTGCTGTGTGAGGCATGATTACCAGGTCCATGTCATTCTATTACTTTGTGAGGCATGAATATAAAAAGGACAACGTCATTTACTGCTGTGTGTGAGACACGAAGACCAGGTTCAATTTCTTATAGTGCTGTGTGAGACATGAATACCAGGTCCATGTCATTCTATTGATGTGTGAGGTATGAATATAAAAGGACAATGTCATTTACTGCTGCGTGTAAGACGTGAAGACCTTGTCCATGTCATTCTAGTGATGTGTGTGAGATAATGAAAACCATGTCGAAGTCATTCTACTGCTGTGTGAGACATGAATACCAGGTCCATGTCATTCTACTGCTGTGTGAGGCATGAACATAAAAGGACTACGCCATTTACTACTGTGTGTGAGACATGAAGACCAGGTCCAAGTTCTTATAGTGCTGTGTGAGACATGAATACCAGGTCCATGTCATTCTAATGCTGTGTAAGGCATGAATATAAAAGGACAATGTCATTTACTGCTGTGTGAGGGGCATGAAGGTCAGGTCCATGTCATTCTAGTGCTGTATGTGAGACATGAAGACCAGGTCCAAGTCATTCTAGCGCTGTGTGTGAGACATGAAGACCAATTTTTTAGTTATTTTAGTGCTATGTGTGAGACATGAAAACCAGGTCCATATCATTCAAATGCTAAGTGAGGAATGAATACCACTTCGAAGTCATTCTATTGTTGTGTGTAAGACATGAAAAACAGCTCCATGTCATTCTAGTGCTGTGTGTAAGACATGAAGACCAGGTCCATGTCATTCTAGTGCAGTGTGGTGCGAGTCATGTATACCGCGTCAGTCTTGTGCTGTGTGCGAGGCATGAATACCGAATCAGTCTTGTGCTGTGTGCGAGGCATGTATACCGTGTCATTCTAGTGCTGTGTGTGCGAGGCATGTATACGGTGTCATTCTAGTGCTGTGTGCGAGGCATGTATACCGTGTCTTTCTAGTGCTGTGTGCGAGGCATGTATACCGTGTCATTCTAGTGCAGTGTGCGAGGCATGTATACCGTGTCTTTCTAGTGCTGTGTGCGAGGCATGTATACCGTGTCATTCTAGTGCAGTGTGCGAGGCATGTATACCGTGTCTTTCTAGTGCTGTGTGCGAGGCATGTATACCGAGTCATTCTAGTGCAGTGTGTGCGAGGCAAGTATACCGTGTCATTGTATTGCTGTGCGAGCGGCATAAATAACAGTTCCATGTCATGCTAGTGCAGTGTGTGCGATGAATGAATAACATGTCATTCTAGTGCTGTTTGAGAGCGGCATAAATAACAGGTCCAACTCATATTTGTGCTGTGTGTTCGTTTCATGAATATCATGTCAATCTGGTGTTGTATGTGTGATGCAGGTTTACCATGTGATTCTAGTGCTGTATGTGTGAGGCATGACTATCCAGTCATTCTAGTGTTGTGTACGAGCGGCATAAATAACAGCTACATGTCATTCTAGTGATGTGTTTGAGGCGCGAATACTAGGAAAATTTGGAAAGTACTTATTAAAATTTGAAAGCTAGTGATCATCAGTAAAACGACGAATGAATGAATTTCAAGCAATATCAGTAAAGGTAAATAGATTGCACATGAATTATTCCTTGCATACAATTTAAATATTAGACCATTGATGGCTCTAGCAAAAGACATATACACAAACGAAGTGACTAATAATGTTCTTGCATTCTTTGATTTCCTTTTTCTCACTTTAGCTGGACCCTTGTGCTCGATATGGGAACTTCATTGTGCTAATGGGACATGTTTACCTCGGGAAAAGTTCCAGAATGGCAAGAACGATTGTGGAGACAATTCCGATGAAGGTAAGGTTAGCCAATGCGCCTAAACGAATAGACACTCAGTAAGACGTCATAGGCTGTCTTATTGTATTATAAATGACGGATTTTACTATTAAATACAAAGACGGTGTGCTTAAAATAATGTTTTGAATTTCAAATCAAATTTAAAACATTAACGTTTAAAAATGAAAACGCACCTGAAATTAGGCTTTTAGTCAGAGACTGTTAGCAATGTGAAGATGATTTTGTTCTTTGTAAATGGTGAAAATTGCAACTTTATGTTTACACTTATGACAACTGTCCGAACAGCATTCAGATGGGTAAATGTATGTCCAGTGAGGGCTGCATGTAATACAATGCAGTGTGACGTTATGTAGGCAATGAAAACAATCAATAAAAGCCTAATTGAAATAAATAACATCTGATCTAGCTCAGCTCAGTTTAATGGTTTTGAATTATATTTAGTAGAATGTAATATACAATAATGAAATATATAAAAGGCCGACATTTATTAGAACGTAATATACGTGGATGAAATATAATTAGACACAATTTAAAGAAATTAGATCTGATCTCATTTGTTTATAATAAATTGTCCCAGGTGACATGAAATAAAATGCAAAAGTAAACATATCGTGTTGTTTGATCGGTATTGATTTTATTTCCATGAATCACATTTAAATAGATTTATTATGTGCCTCGTCGAGCCAGAAGTTTATATATTTTTAGAAGCAACGAACCGAATATTTATAAACCCCAATTTTATTTCAAATTTCATTCAGATTTTTTTTTAATGATTTAGAACGTCTAACCTGTTGCAGAAGCATAATGTTTAGCTCACTCTGTTTCAGGGAGTTTGCTAACATCGAATGATAACGACTGGCTATTTACAAAGTCACATCGACCATCGCGTTACCCATGTGCACACTTATTTTTAATTGGTTCCGAATTGGGGCTACACTGGTGTGCGTGATAATGTCTTATAGTAAGTGACAACATGACCTATTGCGTGATATAAAATTGTGTTTAAGACAAACGTTTTAGTGATTTTTGAATCAGTCGTAAAATAGTATCTTTGCAGATCAGATATATGATTTTGTTGTTGCTCGACGAGTTTGTTTATGAGTTTTTCTGCTCTTCAGAATTAATAATTTTGTAGAAAACTACACAAGTCCTTCAGATTTATAAAAGTTCTTGTACAAAAGCCAATCTGTGGAAATTTTTTGGAATTAAAAAACCGGAATATTATTCCTGATTCACAAATTCAACATGCAACTGTTGACATTAATACAGCATTCAATTGACGTCATAGTCCGCCATCTTTGGAACTTCATTGAGATTAAAACCTAGATTCAATTAGAACTGCTTAGTGATAAGGACTTGTATGTTTCAATTCTAGGAATAATTTTTGGATTATTTTCACAAACCGTAAGTCCTATTTTCTATTTTACATTGTTTTCTAGAGAAATAAATTATTTTTGTTAAAATTTACATTGCTTGTTGACTTCACTCGTGTCTGTTACTTTTAACGAGCCGAAATTTGTAACAGAATTGAAACCGAATATATGCTTGGATTGAATGATAACGCAACACAATGTGAGGGTATACAAGTTTATGAAACAAACATAAAAAATAAGTAAATGTTCACTACAACACGTATGGAAATTGACTCGCACATCCACTTTATAAAATACTGAACACGTTACTAATACACATATATAACAAGAACACGAGTGCTTCCCACATTCTCAATGTACACAACGAAAAAATATTACGGAATCGTACGATACAAATAAATAAACACGACGATTCGTTGAATTGCATGATGGTTAACACAACCATATATTACCAATGTAAAATAAGTGGTTCACTAAAACATATAACAATGAAAAAAAAATACGTATTGTTTAGACAACCATATCATAACAATATAGAAATATGTAAGGATCAAACAATCAAATTTCACAAAAAATTAGGTATGGTTCAAATAACCACGTGTTAAAAAGAAAATTAAATATGGTTCACAACCACGTGTCCTTGTATATATTAGACAACTTAATGGTCCTTTTTCAGGAATTGAGAATTTACGTGATAATTTCTCGTACTTCTCCAGAATATCCCACAATTCCCACCATGAAACATACTTTGCATGTTGAAATGGCTTCACTGTCTCACTGAGGACAATAGCCTCACCATAGGGCTTCTTTTAGCCCGTCTATCCGCCTATTCTTCCATCCATCTATCCAGACAGACAGCTATAAATAAATCAATCTGGTCATAGCAAGGAATAAACAAAAATCAGAGGGGAAATACATAAATACGTCATTAAATTGATTTATGTCAAATAAAGCCCTTAGCCATAAATTGTAACATAGCAACTGTTTTTCTAGTGTATTAAATCCGCAGAATGACAAATAAAGACATATAAACTATAAAATACACTTACAAACAGAATTTGTTTAAAATTTAATACTTAACTGTAGTTCAAAGTAAGGGTCTTGACACTCTCTGACAAGATCTAAGCGATCACTGTGTTGAAAATAGAAGATAAAAAATTCACACGACCAATGGTAAGGTAAAGTTCGTAAAGTGCCCGTGCACAGTTTCCTATACGAGTTTCTCGCCACGAGCGACATACGACGCGTGTATTGTTCAGTCACACATAACAAAAACAAATGAACCACGCTGTATGCGTATATGAAGTTAATAAACCAAATTGTTCTTAAAGTATACCAAATTACTTTGTCGCCTTATTCCGTGACAGTGGAGGGAACTCGGATTTTCTTTCCAACCATGATATGTATTTTTTCCCTGAATATCAGTTAGTATAAAGATATAATATATTGTTTCTCTCTATAATCAGAGGAAAATATTTTGTTTCAAGCCATTACTAAATTAGAATGTTTATTTCTCAAAATGTCCTCCAACAAGTAACCAAGTCAATTAAATGGTTGGAACCTTAATACAGTGTGTTTCAATCTTTTTTCAAGTTGATAATGTATTTTCCATAATAAATATAAAATCATACTCATTTCACACATCTAAAATCCCATCTAAAATCACACGTGTAGAGTGATTCTTACTCTGGTGTAATTGCAATTTTTTGTTCAAGCATAAAATTCGTTTGTATTGTATGCTTTTGTTAACAATAACTGCTTAGTAATTTAACAAAACATGCAATAAGAGCAGAAAAGGAGACTAAAGTCCACTTTAGCAATCGTTATGTATGTTTAATTTATATTGTTTTTTTTTTGTTTTTTTTTTTGTTTTTGTTTTTTTTTTAATATACAAAAGTATCATTATATGCTACGGAAAATTGTAGTTTATATCTGACCTTGTCCAAAACAAAGTTCATTGTCTACCTGATCAGAATCATTGACGTTTTTCATTCTGAAGCAATTAATACAGAGCTAATATTTTCTCTATGTGTGTGGGTTTAATAATAGGACCATTATCAATAAATATAAACATATATATTTTGGTCTGAGTCAAGGATATTGTTTACCGTGGTCTTTATTATAATTTAGTAATACACACTCCTAGAATGGAAGTTTCCATTAAATAATATATTTTTGTAGAAAATGCAAATTGCTATCTAAGTCAGGTAGAGGGCTTTATGGAAAAATTACCTATTCGTTCTATAAAGATCTTGAGGCAGATTCATTTATTGTATTAAGTGTTTGATTTGGGCTGAAATCATTAAGTTTAGATGATTCTTCTCTGGAATATAAGGTTCTCACCTTTAATATTCTTGGAAAGAGTGCAACAGATTTCGGCTGGTTCAAAGTAGCAAAGAAAAGAGTGAAGTTAACAAGCTTTGTAAATTTTAACAAAAGTACTTTATTTCCCTTGAAAACACAGTAAAAAATAAAATAGTATTTACGGTTTGTGCATATAATCCAAATCTATTCATATTTTTGAAATATAAGTCAAATACTAAACATTACTAATTCAATGCGGGTTCGAATCTCGATAAATTGCCAAAAACGGCGGACGATGATGTCACATGAATGCAGTATTGATGTGTCAAAAGTTCCAAGTTGAATTTATGAAACAGAAATAACATTCCGGCTTTAGAATTCCAAAGAAATTCCACTGAATGTCTTTTTCCAAGAATTTGATGAAGAACAGCACCTGTGCATGTATCCCAGAGAATTAATTATTAATTCCGAAGAATATAAAACGAAAAATCAAGTTCATCTAGCAACAGCAAAAATACCTCTGAACTCTAAAGGTATTATTTTACGACTGACCGAAAAACAATATGTACGTTAGTTTGAAACATAATTTTAGATCACGCAATAGGTCACGTGGTCACTTATTCAGGACATTTGACACATACGCCAGGATAGTCTTATTTAAGAATCAATTAAAAAATCGTTTTTTTACACATTGACAACAAGTGGACCTACATGACCTTGGTAATAGCCAATCGTTATCACTCAATGTTTACGAACTATTTGAACCAGAGTGAGCTAAAATTAATAATAATTGAACAAGTTTTGTTCTATGTAAACAGAATTTACTTTACAAAATATTGACTTATTGAAAATAATCATTACAATAGACTGTATTGAAACAAAAATGAAATAAGAAATAATTTAAAACTAACACGAGCAATTTAATTACATATGCGTAACAGACATTAACTTGGAATTGTTGTGAATTCAAACAATGAAAACTTTTATCTGAATACTGTGAATCTACAAAATACTATTGGGGCGTCATTACAATCAAGACCCTTGGTACATTATTACATGAGAGATTACCGGCCACTACAGGCACAACAAAAAAAGGTAGTGTTGGAAATTATTTGGAATACCACGAATATTTATTGAGAACATTATTTATCAAGAATTCAGTTAGTGTTACGGTAGGGTTTTAAGTTATACCCTTGAGTGTTATGGGGTTATATGAAAATGGGGTGGGGTGTTTCCAATATTTATTTAGGTATGACACCCACCCAGGCTCGATTATGATTCAGAAGTTAAGTAGGTGAATATGGTTCTGAGCCCCCCCCCCCTCAGCAATTCCGACAGTTAAATACAAAAGTACTAAAGGGTGAAATTAAACAGTTAAATGCAAAAGTACAAAGGGGTGGAATTAAATAAAATAATTTAATTAATAATAAAATTTCAACATGCGAGCTTCCCAATCGCTCGACCCTTTTGTGCCTATTTCATCATCTGAATCAGTGTGAGAATTTCGCCCTGTCCTTGGTTCTACTCATCTGTCTCTCTAAATTTCTCCTGCACTCCTCCTTTACTTCTTCACCTTTCCTCTCCACTTCTACTTCTCCTTTGCTCCTTCCAATTTCCTCTCCACCTCCACTTCCCTTTCCGTCGACTTCCTCGTCGAACCGTCGACTCCAATCCGTCGACCCTGACTGTACCGACAGTCGTACTTCAGTCTTCTCTCTCAGACTCTCGGGACTCTCCTTCTAACTGAAGTTATCCCACCCGGAAAGCTTCCTGTAAAACACAAGGAGGGTGTACTATTTTGCTTGGGACATACTCTCACACTAATCCCAGATAACTTATCATCAGATAAAGCTATCAAATTTCATTGGTCACGCATCCATTCCCACCGAAATACTCATACATTCATGAACGGTAAACACAATCTAAAATTATAACATAATAACACATCATAAAGCACGATATCAATTACTCGTATACAGGCAACGATAATTGATTCACATCAGTACATAATAACCAACACATCTATTTTGCATCACAAATCTTACAAATATATAAATATGCAACTATCTATGCTCTGAACATATTCAAACATACATTTATAATCTTGCTTACATAAATCATTTCCTAACTCCAAGACAAATCTCAAATAAGTACACAAACGAAACTCTACAAAGTAATTTTTCATTTTAACAATACTATTAGTAAGTGCGTAAACATAATATTAGTACTTACAGTTACGGCGTTGCAATGTGTGAGTCAAAAATCAAAGGAATATCTACCTTCTGAAGCTTTCTTTTTGTTCCCAATCTTTTCCTGGGATTCTCGCCAAATTTACGAGTGCGTATCTCTGAGTAGCCTTAATCGTTCAATCACCTAGTAATCTGCCTCGGTCTACTAAATAATTCTGGGATGGAGTCAGTTTTATATCCTCGAAACTTAGATGTATGCCCACCCACTAGCTTAATTCTGATTGGATGCGGTGGACTAACCATTCCCATGTTGTAAATCAGCGGAACTGTCAATGTAAGTTGCCTACCATTTTATTACAAATGGCTTTTTTGATGTCCTACTAAAGGACTAGCACCCAGGTGTAATTTACGATACACTGTTCTACACAAAGAACCTTTTGGCGACTATGCTTGGCTTCTTGCTCGCGGCGTTTGTCCACAGATCAAACACCGGATTAGTGTTAGTTGGATAAACATCCGTCCACCTAGGTAGATCGTGACAGTTAGTAATTTTAAAATTATCTTGGATTTGATTCGTAGAACTGAAGTTACTTTTACATTGCCATTTTTTATCTTAGGGAATTAAGCTATTTGTTGAATTTTATAAAGCTTGTTGTTTCTTACTGTTTTATTTATTATTCATTTAAATATCATATAATCGTGACATATTTTCGTCACTACGAAAGATATCAACTCTCTTTTTATTGTCAGTGATATTAAAAGGAGTTGCATTATTGTCAGTAATACCCTTGTCCACTCTAGTACTTCTGTCAGTAGGAATGAAAATGAGAAGAACATATGAATGATCCAAGAAATCAGCTTAAACTGTTGTTTTAACATGCTATTGTAACATATTGTTGATACATACTCTTGTAACATACGAAGTAATTAGTTTGATTACATGTTTGTCATGTTTCCTGTTACAGTTCCTTCTCCTTGTGAGCCTAGTCTGTTCTCATGTTTGAGCGGCGATTGCATTCTAAAAGGCAAAGTCCAGGACGGAAAGGCCGATTGTGTTGATGCTTCAGACGAAGGTAAGAAGGCACAGTGTAAAATCAAGTACTTTATATCTTCAAGCCAAAACAAATCAGATGGGGAAAACACAAAATACCCCCCCAAAAAAAAATTACAAAAGAAAACAATTAAACAAGCAAACATTACAAATAAGCAAACAATGTTGGTCGTGACTTATTCAGCTTGAGTTTCTTCTTTGCCCAATATTACATGGCCCCCATCATAGCTGTCTTTTCCACTGAACTACTGTATGTATTCAGTGCAGTAATACCAGAAATGATTCTCATGGAATAAAAGTAAGAACCACCCATTCAAGACTTTCTAATTTCAAACTACTGTGGAGCATTTTTCACTTCATATTGGTATGACTTATCAGTACTCAAGTCAAAGCAGTAGATCGGCATTTATGACCAAGTATAAACTTTAAGATCAATGTTATTTAAAGCTATATTGTCATAGGACATTACAAGTTTGTATGATGATTTGAACATTTTTGGTTTGATTGAAAAGAAATTTATTTTTTATACTCTAGAATCAAAGCCTGTATGAACAAGGCATCTTTGTAATAAGGGTTTGTTTTGCTTGGACAATTGTCTTTCTTGGAAGTGCTTTTATCTGTCTTTTCTTTCAGCAAAACACATCGGGGACATTTGTGACGTAAACAGAACCTGTGATGGCAACTGTAGGTGTGATGTATTTGTCCCTAACACCGACTGTATTAACGAAACATGCCAGTGTCTCTTGGGATACAGACCAAATAAAATTGGCAATGCCTGTGTTCCAGGTAATTGTTACAATCCTCTTGCCTCAAGGTAATTTTAGCAATATCTGTGTTCTATGTAATTATTTGCAACCTCAGTGTTCAAGACAATTATTAAAAATGCATGTGTTCAAGGTAAATAGTCCCTCTAAACACCAATTATCGCCTGATGTGAAATAGAATTAATTCCGAGTTAATAAGATCACCGACACTGCTATGAACGATTTTCAAAGAACAAAGGACAAACCAAAATATATCTGAAAATAGGTTTTGAATGTAAACACAGTTTTCAAGAAATTAATTATTTACAGTTATTGCTAATATGTATTATTCCTTTAAAATTGGTATGGGGCAATATAATTTCCATAACAATAGGGACTGTATAAAATATTTTGTTATTATTTTATTAGGTGGATTCGTTACCTTTATCAGTATGTGTGTATGTATATGTGTGTGTGATTGTGATTTGGACTTTTAACGTAGCTTTAACAAATTTCAGTCATATCGTTACGATGTCTGTGTGAGACTTTATAGTGATGTTTAGCACTGGGGCATCATGCCGCAGACACCAGGCCATCCAGTCCCAACACTAACCTCTTAATGCTGAGCGCCAAGCGAGGCAGCTGTTAGTACCATTTTTTAAAGTCTTTGATATGACTCGGCCGTTGTTCAAACCCGCGACCTCCAGCATCAGAGGCAGACGCTCTAATGTAAAATATTGGCCTGGTAAATACAATACAGGCTGAAAACAAAAAAAGATCAGCAATCTGAAAACTGTATTGGTAAACTCTTTATATTATTTTCCAGTTAAGCTTGGCGACAAATGTACAAAGAACGAGACGTGTTTCGCCATAATGCAGAATACAAGTTGTAAAGGCAGCATCTGCAGTTGTGATGTCCCTTACATTCCACGTAAAGGGAATGATGGATGTAGATTAAGTAAGGTTTATTATACTACAGAACAAAATGCTCATAATTTTCTCTTCTAAAATACAGACATCTCAGCTTAATGGTAGACACTATAATTATTATTGCATTGATTTTATCTTTAAAATTCAGTTTATTTTATTCTAAGATTTGAAATGTAAAGTTTTCAAATTGAGATTCCAAGTTTAAATTGTATCCAACAATTTTCCTCTGGCGTCAATACCCAGAATTCACAAATAAATATTTATCTGATTATATTCTTGTGTCTGCAGAATTTCAATTTTTGTCAAGATTTATAAAAAAATTAACCATATATAGTCTGCGTTACAATGCGTTATCTTCAGATTTAGGATGTGTAGATACTGTAGCAGGGACGTATGGGTACATACTATAACCGACGTATGTGTACATACTGTAGCAGGGACGTAAATGTACATACTGTAACAGACGTATGTGTACATACTGTAGCAGGGACGTATGTGTACATACTATAACCGATGTATGTGTACATACTGTAGCAGGGACGTAAGTGTACATACTGTAACAGACGTATGTGTACATACTGTAGCAGGGACGTAAGTGTACATACTGTAACAGACGTATGTGTACATACTGTAGCAGGGACGTATGTGTACATACTATAACAGACGTATGTGTACATACTGTAGCAGGTATGTATGTGTACATACTATAACAGAGACGTATGTGTACATACTATAATAGGGACGTATGTGTACATACTGTAGCAGGAACGTATGTGTACATACTGTAGCAGGAACGTATGTGTACATACTGTAGCAGGGACGTATGTGAAAATACTGTAGCAGGGACCTATGTGTACATTCTGTAGCAGGGACGTATGTGAACATACTGTAGCAGGGACGTATGTGTACATACTGTAGTAGGGACGTATGTGAACATAATGTAGCAGTGACGTATGTGTACATACTGTAGCAGGGACGTATGTGTACATTCTGTAGCAGGGACGTATGTGAACATACTGTAGCAGAGACGTATGTGTACATACTGTAGCAGGGACGTATGTGTACATACTGTAGTAGGGACGTATGTGAACATACTGTAGCAGGGACGTATGTGTACATACTGTAGGAGGAACGTATGTGTACATACTGTAGCAGGGACTTATGTGAACATACTGTAGTAGGGACGTATGTGAACATACTGTAGCAGAAACGTATGTGTAGATACTGTAGCAGGGACGTATGTGTACATACTGAAGCAGGGACGAATGTGAACATACTGTAGCAGGGACGTATGCGAACATACAGTAGCATGGACGTATGTGTGCATACTGTAGCAGAGACGTATGTGAACATGCTGTAGCAGGGACGTGTGTGGAAACACTGTAGTAGGGACGTATGTGAACACACTGTAGCAGGGAAGTATGTGTACATACTGTGGCAGGGACGTATGTGTACATACTGTAGCAGGGACGTATGTGAACATACTGTAGCAGGGACGTATGTGTACATACTGTAGTAGGGACTATGTGAACATACTGTAGCAGGAACGTATGTGTAGATACTGTAGCAGGGACGTATGTGTGTATGCAATAATAGACGTATGTGTACATACTATAACTGGGACATATGTGTACATACTATAACAGTTGTTGTTGTTGGGTTTAACGCCATTTTTCAGAACACGATAGGCTATTCATGGCGGCCAGTATTAATGGTGGAGGAAGAAGTCGGGAAATCACCGGAAAGAACCACCGACCCACGAGAAGCTACTGGCAAGCTTTCTCACATATCCACATTTGCCGAATCCTAGACTCGAACCCACGCAGACAGAGGCGAGATGGCAGTGATCCGTAACGGACAACTTTTTAGACCACTCGGCCACTCGCGGCCCTATACTGTAACAGAGACTTATGTGTACATACTTTAACAGACGTATGTGTACATACTGTAGCAGGGACGTGTGTGAACATACTGTAGTAGGGACGTATGTGAACATACTGTAGCAGGGACGTATGTGTAAATACTGTGGCAGGGACGTATGTGTACATACTGTAGCAGGGACGTATGTGAACATACTGTAGCAGGGACGTATGTGTACATACTGTAGTAGGGACGTATGTGAACATACTGTAGCAGGAACGTATGTGTAGATACTGTAGCAGGGACGTATGTGTACATGCAATAATAGACGTATGTGTACATACTATAACTGGGACGTATGTGTACATACTATAACAGTTGTTGTTGTTGTTGTTGGGTTTAACGCCATTTTTCAGCACACGATAGGCTATTCATGGTGGCCAGTATTAATGGTGGAGGAAGAAACCGGGAAATCACCGGAAAGAACCACCGACCCACGAGAAGCTACTGGCAAGCTTTCTCACATATCCACATTTGCCGAATCCTAGACTCGAACCCACGCAGACAGAGGTGAGATGGCAGTGATCCGTAACGGACAACTTTTTAGACCACTCGGCCACTCGGGGCCCTATACTATAACAGAGACTTATGTGTACATACTTTAACAGACATATGTGTACATACTGTAGCAGGGACGTATGTTACATACTGAAGCAGAGACGTATGTGAACATACTACGGAACGAAAAATAAGCTAAAGTAACAGGATTTCTTTTTCTCTTTCCAGACACTAGAAGATCTCTGAATAATTAGTAGAGAATCAAATATAAAATATTGCAGCTTAAATTTTAAAGTTTCAAAATTTATCTGTGAAAAGTAGTTTGATCTTTTGTCTCTCGTAAACAAGAGCTGAAATGATTAATAGTCACCACAATAGAAGACATTTTATAAGCTCATTTTTCATGGCATAAATATTCCAGGAAGAATGGGGGATCCTTGTCAGATGGATTCCGAATGTCGAGCAGGAATCACCAAAAGTCAATGTAACCTCGGAACCTGCGCTTGTAACCAAGGTTACTTCTTCGACGAGAGAGAGTTAGTTTGCAAACTAGGTAAGATTTGGGAGAAGGCATAATGAACAAGTGTTTTACAGTAAATATTAAACTTAACAGATCATACGGTCTGTATTTCTAAGTGATTTTCCATCTGCGTAATAACTGAAGACTTCATGTTTTTGAATGCTTACCAGATTTCGTATAATGCGTATAAACATCCTGTTATGATTTTTCATTTGACTTAGCCATACATTTTTTTTAATATCCTCCATATTAAAATCATGATTTGGTTTGGCCATTTAATATTTTCAAATCTACTCCATCTGACAGCCATCATATGCCTTGGCCGATGAAATTATTCAGTCTCCATCTATCAACCAAGCTTTCCCAAGGCCAATTAATATTATCAAATCCTCATCTATCGACCATCATGTGGCCATTGAATATTATTCAGTCTCCAACTATCAACCAAGCTTTCCCAAGGCCAATTAATATTATAAAATCCTCATCTATCGACCATCATGTGGCCATTGAATATTATTCAGTCTCCAACTATCAACCAAGCTTTCCCAAGGCCAATTAATATTATCAAATCCTCATCTATCGACCATCATGTGGCCATTGAATATTATTCAGTCTCCAACTATCAACCAAGCTTTCCCAAGGCCAATTAATATTATCAAATCCTCATCTATCGACCATCATGTGGCCATTGAATAGAATTCAGTCTCCAATTATCAACCAAGCTTTCCCAAGGCCAATTAATATTATCAAATCCTCATCTATCGACCATCATGTGGCCATTGAATATTATTCAGTCTCCAACTATCAACCAAGCTTTCCCAAGGCCAATTAATATTATCAAATCCTCATCTATTGACCATCATGTGGCCATTGAATATTATTCAGTCTCCAACTATCAACCAAGCTTTCCCAAGGCCAATTAATATTATCAAATAATCATCTATCAACCATCATGTGGCCATTGAATATTATTCAGTCTCCATATATCAACCAAGCTTTCCCAAGGCCAATTAATATAATCCAATCATCATCTATCAACTATCATGTGGCCATTGAATAGAATTCAGACTCCATCTATTAACCAAGCTTTCCCAAGGCCAATTAATATTATCCAATCCTCATCTATTAACCATCATGTGGCCATGGAATAGTATTCAGTCTCCAACTATCAACCAAGTTGTGCCTTGGGAATTTAATATTAAACCAGTCACCATCTATCAACAATCATTTGCCTTGGCCATTGAATAGTATCCAATCCCCACCATATACCAACCAAGTTTTCACCATTTAATATTACCAAGTCTCCATTAATAACCCTAGCTTTGCTTTTACTATTTAATTTTACACAGTATCCCTCTTTCCACCATCACTTACCTTTTAATACTACATAATCTTCCCTATCATCCATATTTGCCTTGGCCATTGAATATTTTCCAGTCTACATCTATCAACAATTTGCCATAGCGATAGAATATTATTGATTATTATCTCCATCTATCAACAATCATTTGTCTTGGCCATATAATAGTATCCAGTCTTCTAGCACCAATCGTTGACCATGATTGATGCATTATACAGTGTAGTTATACTTAAGCTATTACTTTTGTATGTTGCTTTACAAGTAAATATGGAAAATATAAAAGAAACAGAAATAATTTATTCACGCGTAAAGTCAAAATGAAGAACAAACACAAAATCGTTCCTTCTTAAAATTCAGTAGAAGTATTAATTTAGATCTCGGCCTGCTTCGCTCACATTCTTTCTTCTTTCTTCCTGTCTCTCTTTTCATTGTTCTATGTCTTTCTTTCTTTTCATTTTTCTATGTTTTCTTTCTTTTCATTTTCTACCTTTCTTTTCATTTTTCTTTCTTTTCATCTATCTATCTATCTATCTATCTATCTATCTATCTATCTATCTATCTATCTATCTATCTATCTATCTATCTATCTATCTATCTATCTATCTATCTATCCTTCTTTGTTTCTTTGTTTCTTTGTTTGTTTGATTCTTTCTTTCTTTCTTTCTTTCTTTCTTTCTTTCTTTCTTTCTTTCTTTCTTCCTTCCTTTCTTTCTTCCTTTCTTTCTTCCTTCCTTTCTTTCTTTCTTTCTTTCTTTCTTTCTTTCTTTCTTTCTTTCTTTCTTTCTTTCTTTCTTTCTTTCTTTCTTTCTTTCTTTCCAGACGTTTATGTTTTTTCTCTTACTTCCTTTCTTTCTGGCACAAGTTACAAAGTACTTTATATATTTTGTTTTAATTTGTTTCGTATTTTACTTGTTTCCGTCGCATAGATTGAATGATTTTAGTCACGACTATTTTTTCTGTCTTTCTTTCTTGGATGATTGAAAACGTTGTAGGTTATTTCTCCATTTGATTTTTTAAATTTCTTACTCATACTTTGGTAAGTTGTTACTTCATACTTATATTCCATATTGTACGCCTTTATAGGTTGTAACTCTTTTTTGACTATTCAATTTCTTATTTGCACCTTAGTCAAGCTAGGTGACCCATGTAAGACCAGCGAAGATTGCAATGAGGCAGTAAGAGATAGCCTTTGCTCGACGTCTGGAACATGTCTCTGTAAACCTGGTTTTTTTGCCTACAGATCGAGGGACTATTGTGCCAAACGTAAGATTAAGACCAAGGACCTACTAACTTAACCATTCACCGTATTAATTTAATTTCTTCTCGTTAAGGTTTATCTTTTTTTACACACAATTAAAATCGTTACCAGCAAAACCTATAATAATATGGATATAATATGAGTATAATGTGTAAAATAGTTAAAGGACTTCGAACCGGACTCAAATTTTAGACTAAACCTTAAATTATTTTGGTACCCGGTCATACTTTGCTAACGCTTTACCAGATATAATTAAAACAAATTGGTCAATCAACATCTATTTTATCCTACCATCATCTCTTAGAAAATCATGAGTAATGTTATCTAATATTTCCTGGACAGCTACTGACCGGTCAAGAATGTTACTAGTGTTCAGAAGAATGGAATTCAGCCTGAAGACTGTTGCGTAAGATGACACACGCTTTCGGTTAATTCTAGTAAGATCTTTTGCGCGAGAAATGCCATTCGTATGGGACTGTTTACATAAAATGCAGCATGACGTATGTAATTTATTTAAGGTTGTGTCCAAAGCTAATGGCTAAAATAAGCAACACAAACCTCCTTTATTTGAACTTAACTATAATGCACTGAAAACAAAATTCGGAAAACAAAAATTATAGAAAATATATAAGAAACCGAATTAGTATAGTGTATCCTGCCTACCGGTTCACTCGAAACATCAAATTTCCGCATGTAACCTGCAAATACTAAGTTCTAAAATAGCATTTAGATTGGCGGACAATGCTTGAGACGTTACGATTGTGGTAACGGAAGTGACTGGTCAAGGTAAATATATAACTTCTGAAAGCATCAAGCATATACACATTTGTGTGGTTTTTCCACTTGCGAAAAGCTATAAGCAGTTGAGACAGTATATGAGGACACCTGCCTAAATTCTGTAAATTTAAGTGAACTCGATTTTAGCTAATGATAGTGCGGGAATATTTGTGTGATTCAATACACAGATTGATTTGCTATTTACTTATTATCGTCAGATCATTGCCATTGCTGACTTATGACGTGTAATGCTAAGAATTTTTAATTCTTCTAAATTTTTCTCGCGATAAGATCGTGTCTCTGATGTTTGCCACACCTTAATATGTATTTAAAAAAAACTAGAACCTGAACTAAAACGTGGAGTTTGACTCCTACATGTTTCCGGTTTTTTATTATTTTGAGTCTGCCATGGCAGAAGCTCGAAAAAGCGATCATGTTGGTGTCAGTGTGTCTGTCCGTCCATACCATAAATTAAGGTTAATGTAAAATTGTCTGTAAAATATTAAACTCAGTGCTAAGGTTTGTTCCTATCTAAATTCATAGCAGACTTGGCAAATTAGGGAGTCTGATAAAATTGTATGATTGCATTTTTGTATTCAACTACTTTCAAGATATTGCAAATGGGAGACAAATGTTCTACTAAACACCCTCACGTGTATTTTACTGTCATCTTCATGTAAATATTATAGCACTAATAATGGAACTAACAAAGCATCCTAACATAACAGGAAGTTCTACCGGCAAATGTTATTAACTATTAACTAATTTTTCCGTTTGCTCTTTTTAACTATTTTCATCTTTTTTTCATAACAACATTTCTTTCTTTTTTTTAAAATAGAGTTGTATTAATATTTCCAGAGTACATACGGCAACGTTGGACAGCCTTTTACACAAAGAATGCCATTTTGGAACACAGCTCAGTTAGAGTACTTTGAAAAGTTTTAAAAACACTACTAATTGTTGAAATGTACTAAAAATTATAAAGATAGAACGGTGCTACAAGGTAGATGAATTCTACTGTAGCTAACATTTTTTTTCTCCAATCATCCTACCGCATTTTCAGAGACCGTGTAATGTTCGATTCATGACATGGGACTCACCAAATAATTTGACGTAAACCAAAATACCGCGAAATATTTTATCGCATTTTAAGGCAGAACTACATTGGAAATAATACAAATTATGTTGGGAATAATGCGAATTAAATTACGATGAGGAAAGTAAATCAAAAGAATAAGATCATCTAGCAAGAATTGTAAATATAAATATAAATGCATCTTATCTTTTTACATGATGTTTGAGTGATATCGTAAATTCGCATTTCTTTATTATAAGATTTTTGTAGAACATCGTAAAATGTGAAATGCATGTTTTTAGTTATCTTTTTACGAAATTTTTGTAGAAAATCGTATAAAGATAAATTCTTATTATTTTATGAGGGTTTTGTAGAACTTGGAAATGAGTTAAAGGATATGCTATCTTGTACGAAATTGTTCTAGAAGCAGGTAAAGAAACAAATCCATGATATTTTTACAACATTTTTGTAGACAATTGTAAAGATATTAATGCATGTTATCATTTTATAAGAAATTTGTAGAAACTGATAAAGAAATGAATGCATATTATCTTTTAACAAGAGATTTTTAGAAAATCGTAATAAAAGATCATGCATGCTTGCATTTATCTCTTTGCACGATTGTGGTAGAACGATGTATACACATTAATGGAATGTTTTCAGTTATCGTTTTACAATATTGTTTTGGAACATCGCAAAGAGATAAATGCATTTCTCTTTTAAAAAAACCACCTTTGTTAGAAAATAGAGAAGGGATATATGCATGTAATCTTTTAACAAGGATATCGTATACAAGATAAGTGCATGTTTTCAGTTATCTTTTTTTCAAGACTTTTGATGAATGTGATAATACGGATGAATTCATATTCTCTTTCTACGAGGTTATTGTAGAGGCTCGTAAAGTAAAAACTTTGCTATCTTTTTACAAGATTTTTGTGGCAATTTGTAATAAAGATAAGTATGTTATATTTTTAGAAGTGTTGTAGACTATCATAAAAAGATAAATGCTTGTTTTAGGTTTTCTTTTTACAAGATATTAGTTGAAGAGCATATACAAGAAATGTTTTTTTTTAGTTATCTTTTTACAAGACATTTTGTTGAACATAGCAAAATGATACATACAACGAAGTACAAAGCTTTGTGATCGATTGTCTTTCAGGTTACTTTTGAGACTCCGAATTCTGCAACTTAAGCACGAAATCTGAATTTTGTTACAGAATTGGAATGTTATATTTTTATAACGAAAAAGAGAAATCACGTCTCTATTAGTTCTGCTATTCTTGTTTATTTCTAGCATAGATACCTTCTTTCCCAGATAATAAAAGAAACTCACACGCTAGAACTAGCACTAAGACAAAGCTTGTAAACGACAATTCTAATTTTACATCAATTTAAAGTTTCAAAAGAAATCACTGTCAAAGAATTTTAACGTTACGTAGCATGAAATTTCCAACACACAGGATATGATGAACATCTTACAGAGAAATTCATCCCCGAACGTAGAATAGTTATTTTACTATATCAACCACATTCAAGATCTTCAGCATCGGACATTGTATAAATGATTTCCAAATTGCGAAGTCTGGAGTTAAAGATAATGATTAGTTGTATTGTATTAAATAAGCATTATAGTACATACAAAATATTATTGATTTTGTGTGACTTGTTTGCTTATAATTTTGTGCTAAATAACAAAGTGTGACTTTTTACCCTACAATTGTTATTGATGCTTGTTAACCCCTTCTTCACCCTATTAATTTGCATGTAGGCCGGATCTCAGACCCATGCGACCAGAAAACTGACTGTTCATTGGCTGTTAATAATAGCATCTGCCAGACTGGTTTCTGTTATTGCCAATCAGGGTACATGCCCATGGATTTCAACACCATTTGTGAAAAACGTGAGTTTCATGAGTCATATGCTGTTACAACATTGTATAGTTCCATCCAATCACAGACCGATGACGGGATATAAAGGCTGAAATCTTTAGTCTGTGAATTCAGGTCCTACTTGCATATAACGTCTTAACTTAAATAAGTATTCAACTCACAACTGTACCATTCCATAACTATTTCTTTTTCTTTTTTGAAGAACATATATACTCTAATTTAAAGTGACTGTCTAGATTTTAAGCACTGACCTAGGCAGTTTGTCAGTGTTATGATTCCACCATTACAGTTTATCATGTCGCAAAGCTTTAGTTTTCACTCAGACCTGAGATATTTTATAAAAGCGGGATTTAAGAAACTAAAAATCACAAACAAAACTATTTAACGTACTTACGTAGTTTCTGCATACGTACTGGTTCGGTTTATGGAAAAGTCAATAAATCTATAATACGAAAGAAGATAAATTCTAAATATACTAATAAACTCTTTATATACTGTTAGACACGCCAACGTTTAGTAGTCTAATATAACGTACATATTCCTTTTAAAAAAGGTGTGGAGGACAACAGCTTATAATATAAGCTCGTTATGGCAAACATGGATCAGTGATGACATTTAACAACCAGTTATCCGTAGCTGCATCCAGTGATGACTTTCGATGATCGATGATCCTCAACTACATTCAACGATGACTTTTGACGATCGATGATCCTTGACCACTTCAGCGATGACTTTTGACGATCGATGATCCTTGACCACATTCAGCGATGACTTTTGACAATCGATGATCCTTGACCACATTCAGCTATCATTTTGAAGATCCATGATCCTTAACTACATTCAGCGATGACTTTTGACGATTAATGGTCCTTAACTGCATTTAGCGATGACTTTTTGCGATCGATGATCCTTGATCACATTCAGATATTACTTTTGACGATCGATGATCCTTGACCATTTTTAGTGATGACTTTTGACGATTGATGATCCTTGACCACATTCAGCGATCATTTTGACGATCGATGATCTTTAACTACATGTAGCGATGACTTTTGACGATCGATCATCTTGAACTACATTCAGGGCATCTAATCTTCGCGATTACAAATGAAAGAAAGAGAGATAAGCTGATATTTATTTCCAGCTGATATATCAATGAGATATACTAAAATTCATTAAAATAATCAAGAGAGTCATACTTATTTCTTGTATATTCAATTTCCTAGACGGTCATCAAAGTAAAATGTCGCTTTCGTGATTGTGTATGCTTACATTCGTGACTTCAACGGGAGTGGTGATTGCGTATGCTTACATTCGTGACTGCAAATGGAGTCGTGATTTTCGTACGCTTACATTCGTGACTGCAACGGGAGTCGTGATTGCGTATGCTTACTTCGTGACTGCAACTGGAGTCGTGATTGCGTATGCTTACATTCGTGACTGATACGGGAGTCGTGATTGCGTATGCTTACATTCGTGACTGCAACTGGAGTCGTGATTGCGTATGCTAACATTCGTGACTGCAACGGAAGTCGTGATTGCGTATGCTTACATTCGTGACTACATCTGGAGTCGTGATTGCGTATGCTTACATTCGTGACTGAAATGGGAGTCGTGATTGCGTATGCTTACATTCGTTGAATGCAGCGGAAGTCGTGATTGCGTTGAGACAGTCGTGGTTGATATAAAATGTTTACATTTTCGTGACTGCAACGGGAGATATCATTGCATTGAGACAGACGTGATTGCGTTGAGAAAGACTCGACTGCGATGAGACAGTCTATTTTCTGCAGTGGCACAAACACACCCTGGATAATATTAATTTTTTGAAATATGTTCTTCATTCATTTCTGGGTCTTCATTATCAATATATCGAATTTAAAAGGAGAATGGAAAAGACGATTAGGCTTAAATATTTATATTATTTTTATGTAAAATTGTTCTTTTAATTTCGTTCCCTCGTTCTTAAACTTGTTCACAAGTATATTTCATGTATTGACATTGCATTGTCAGTAACTCCAAGGTATATTAGTGGAACTGATAAATAGAAAATATAACGGATATAACGAGAAATGTTTCATTACTGTTGAGACTGTTCATATAAACTTATGGCTTGGTTTTACCCCAAAACTCTATGATCTTAAATTTTCCCACTTTTCAGGAAAACTTGGCGACGAATGTGATGAATTCGATGACTGCTCAGAAGCTGTTGAGGGCAGCGAATGTTCAAACAGTACTTGTCAATGTAAATCTGGCCACTTCTCCGACTCTAACAACACTCATTGCTTCCTGAGGAAAATCGGAGTATCTTGCCAGTACGATAGAGACTGCTCTGACGCTGTACAGAATAGCGTGTGTCTAAACAACACTTGCATCTGTGACAATGGATATTTTGAAAGTTGGAATTTATCATATTGCTTGATGAGAAAAATTTTAGATAACTGTACAGAGAACATAGATTGCATTTCAGTAATAGATTTTAGCCATTGCAGCATTTTTGGACAATGTCTTTGTCAAGAAGGCTTCATTAGTGTTGATGGAAACACGACGTGTCGCCAGCGGTCTCTAGATGACCCGTGTGAAGAAGATATACAGTGTTTCACGCATGTTAATAACTCGATGTGTATAAATTCTACATGTGATTGCCAGTCGGGCTATAGTAAGACGAATATGACGTGCACGCGAAGACGGATTGGAGCCAAGGATTGTGCTGCTCACCTGGACTGCAGCGACGCCATTATGAACAGCATTTGTAGTAATAACTCTTGCGAGTGTAAAGTCGGCATGATGGCTGTAGAAAATGGAACAAAATGCATAATGAGTAAGTGATAATAATCATACCGATCGTTGACATCTTCATTATCGCCTTTAACATTATCATCGCCGTCTTTTTAATTTGTTGTATGTGTTACTAACATTGTCTTTGGTAGTATTTCGTGCAAGTTCCTCTTCCTTCGCTTCTACAGCGTTTTTAGCATCCTCTACTCATCCTTTTTCTTGTTATTGTGTTATCATTGTCCTTGTTTTTGTGTTATCATTGTCCTTGTTATTGTGTTACCATTGTCCTTGTTAGTGTTAACATTGTTCTTGTTCCTGTTTATTTTTCTTTGGTCTTGTACATGTTGTAACCCGTTTTTTATCCTCATGTTCATCTTTCGCTGGATTTAACTCTTACTGACTATTTAACTTTTATTTTTGATTTTACGTGACTTCGTCTTGCTTATTATATGATACTATTTTCTACATTTTATATGTATGGTCTTGATTGGCTGAGTTTCTTATATATATATATATATATATATATATATATATATATATATATATATATATATATATATATATATATATATATATATATATATATATATATATATATATATTATATATTAATATATATATATATATATATATATATATATATATTTGTATTACATGGATCTGTACATTTGTTGCATATACATGTACATATATATATATCGTGTATCTGTGCATATATTACATTATGTGTACATAAATTGCATGTATACGTACATATATTACAAACATCTATACATATATTACATGTTTCTGTACATTTTCCCAACGCATGTCTGATACTGATCCCCAAGTTTTATTTTTCGTAGTACGCTTGTTTCGTCCATCGCCAGATAACGCAATGGTTAATAAGGCTAGAACAGGAGGGACTTCAAAGTTTGTAGGCCTTTTTTATGTCAACCCTAATATCCATATACTAAGACTTTATTAGCCTTAGCATTAAGGCCTTCATAATTTGTAGGCCTTACTTTTAGCCAACCCTAACCCATAGACTATTAATGCTATAGCATTAGGGCCTTCATGGTCGTACTTTTGGCACTCCATTTCATACCGAAGAAACGGTTCAGACACGGTAGCTTTGAAATGGAAATGTTTTATCAGGAGTTGAATAAATATGAACACTTATTACATAAGTAAATAAGTAATTTCGCAATTGTTGTTTTTTTTTTCGTTTGCAATATGTAATACACAATTTGACCCTTTGATTCTATTCGCCTTAGGCAACTCCAAACCGTAACTCGGCCTTGTAGGCATGTTTCTGTTTTCTAAAAATGAGGGAGGGTTGTAATCTCTTCACAAGCTAAATTGTATATATTTTATGTCTATTTGCAGGAAAACTCGGAGACTCCTGTAGTACGTCATTACATTGTTCATCAGCCGTTCCCAGCAGCGCTTGTTACAACCTCACCTGTAAATGTGATTTAGGTCATTTTTCAAATCAGAATGGAACGGAATGTATTCAGCGTAACCTTAATGATGTCTGCACGCGCAAGCTAGACTGTGACTCAGTTATTCCACACAGCCATTGTTTTCAGGGCGTTTGCAAATGCATATCCGGATTTAAAATTGAAAATTTGAGGCATTGTTCTCCACGGAAATTACAAGAAAACTGTTCTTTGGACACCGACTGTTTGGATTCAATGAATAACAGTTACTGTAAAAATCAAACCTGTGATTGTAAAGAAGGTTTCAAGGCTGGACCTAAAAATGCGTCTTGTGTATTGAAATTTTTGGGTGACCCATGTGTGTCCAATAACGAGTGTTTAATGTCAGTATCTCACAGTCGATGTTTTCATAGTCAGTGTGGATGCATCGACGGGTATCGACAAATTTCCAACGGAACAATGTGCTTCCAAAGAATAATTCATGACAACTGCACAACTGATATTGATTGCTCTGCCGCAGTTGCATATAGTCGTTGTGTAAACGGAAAGTGCACATGTACTTCTGGTTACAGGTCCGCAGAAAATGGTACTTTGTGCATTAAGAGACAGATATTTGACCTGTGTAACACAGACCAAGACTGTGCCAGTGCAGTTACAAATAGCCGGTGTAACAATAAGACGTGTCATTGTAACGTCGGTTTCATAGCGCACATGAATAACACAGCATGTAGACGACGTAAGCAATCATTTTTTCCTATGTTTTCCTAATTACTTTCAGATCACAAATTTTCTTTCCGAGAAAGCATGAAATATTATTGAGTTCTGTTCGTCCTTTACATCCGATGTGTTTTTCTATTACTTTATCGTCTCTTTAGATTAATGGAAACTATTATATTTATAAATTATTACCAAAAGGCATGTCGCATACCACATTGTGTGTTCTATCGTCAAGGTCAAGGCCATATGTCAATAAATAAATATTTCCATCAAATATTCCTTTCCGTTCTCTAACTGTAGTGTCGTTTGATATTAAAGATTAAGACTTGCTAAGTGCGTGTCGAGTACATATTTGGGGTCACACCGTCAGCGTCAAGCTCACTGATCAACAGGTTAGGTGTTCTATCATTTTTCTTTCGCCATGCTTACCTATCGTTAATATGTAGTTTGCATACATATCTATCGTTATAATGTGGTGTACATACTTTCCTATCGTTACAATGTGGTGTGCATACTTACCTATTGTTACTGTGTAGTGTGCATACTTACCTATCATTACTATGTATTATACACACTTACCTATCGTTAATATGTAGTTTGCATACATATCTATCGTTACTGTGTAATGTGCATACTTACCTATCGTTACTGTGTGGTGTGCATACTTACTTATCGTTACTATGTAGTATACACACTTACCTATCATTAATATGTAGTGTGTATTTAAGTCACTAGGTCACAGTCTAATATATGTAACTTTTGCTTCTACGTTGTTACTGAAATGGTGTTTGAGGTTCAGGACTGAACGGTGGTAGATTGTTACCATATTTGATGCAACCTTACTGGAATGGTGTTTGAGGTTGAGGACTGAACGGTGGTAGATTGTTACCATATTTGATGCAATCTTACTGGAATGGTGTTTGAGGTTGAGGACTGAACGGTGGTAGATTGTTACCATATTTGATGCAATCTTACTGGAATGGTGTTTGAGGTTGAGGACTGAACGGTGGTAGATTGTTACCAAATTTGATGCAATCTTACTTACCGTAATCTGTGTCATATTTTCATGATGAGACCACTCCTCCATTTTCTCTTTTTTTGTTCGTGTTAATATACTTTTGATAACTGAAAGTCATTGCTATATAGATTTGATAACTAAAACTCATTGATAGGGTTGTGATCACTCAGTCATTGATATGGTTTCGATAACTGAAAGTTATTGATATGAGTTTTGATAACTGAAAGTCATTGACATGGATTTTGATAACTGAAAGCTATTGATTGGTTTTGATATAATTTTGATAACTGAAAGTTCTTGATAGGGTGTTAATAAATGAAAGTCATTGACTTGGGTTTTGATAACTGAAAGCCATTTTGTAAATCGTGATAACTGAAATTTTTCCATAGGGATGTTAAAACTGAAAGTCATTGATAGGGTTGTGATCAGTGGCGTGTCCCTGTAAATAGTATTTTACTTTGAATGCTGCAGTCAAAGTATCAGTGTGCAGCAATGCCACCACTCCAAACAACAAGCAAACATCATAAATCAACAATGGATTCATTTCAAGTTGTCTAAACGCGAAAAGAGGGAACATAGTTGGTTTTATTTTTGAATTAAAAGTATGATGACTATTTCCAATATGATACAATCAGTATATTTTCATACGATACAGATTCGTATTATATTTTCATACGATACAATCTGTATGATATTTCATTTGATACAATCCGTGTTATATTTTCAAAACTTCATTTATGTTTAGTCATGTGATCAATATTTAGAATGAGGCTCATCTTTAACGATTCAATCAGTTTTATTTTTATTGTTTAGAAATACTTAGACGTCTTTAATTGAGTTAAATATGGAAATTAGGAAACTATGTAATGATATTTGGGTTACACATGGAATAAAGTGAAAGTTTTGATAATATTTAGGTTAAAAATGGAAATAAGTGAAATTTGTGATGATACTTTGGTTCATCATTGACATGAATTAAATTTGTAATGATAATTTACTTCAGTGTTGAAAATAATGCAATTTATAATGATAATTGAGTTGATTGTGGAAAGGAGTGAAATTCGTGATGATAATTTAGTTCAGTCTTGAAATTAATGGAATTTCTAATGATAATTGGGTTCATTGTAAAAATGAGTGAAATTTGTGATGATAATTGAGTTCATTGTTGAAAGGAGTGAAATTTTGGATGATAATTTAGTTCAGTCTTAAATTTAAGTGAATTTGTAATGATAATTGAGTTCATTGTGGAAAGCAATGTAATTTGTGATGATCATCATTTAGTTGATTGTAGAAGGAAGTGAAATTTGTGATAATAATTTAGTTCGGTCTTGAAATTAATGGACTTTGTAATGATAATTGAGTTCATTGTGGAAATTAGTGAAATTTGTAATGATAATTGAGTTCATTGCGGAAATGAGTGAAATTTGTGATGATAACTGAATTCTTTGTAGAATTAAGTGATTTTTTTTTATAATTTTGTTCATTATAGAAAGAAGTCAAATTTGTGATAATAAGTGGGTTTTATGTGGAAATGATTGAAATTCGTGATGCTAATTTAGGTAAATTTGAAATTAGTGAAATATGTAATGATATTTGGGTTAAAATGGAATTAAATGAAATTTGTGATGATAACTGAATTCTTTGTAGAATTAAGTGATTTTTTTATAATTTTGTTCATTATAGAAAGAAGTCAAATTTGTGATAAAAAGTGGGTTTTATGTGGAAATGATTGAAATTCGTGATGCTAATTTAGGTAAATTTGAAATTAGTGAAATATGTAATGATATTTGGGTTAAAATGGAATTAAATGAAATTTGTGATGATGTTTGTGTTCATTATAGACATGCATGAAATTTGTAATGATAATTTAGTTCAGAGTTGAAATTAATGGAATTTGAAATGAATTTGTGGGTGATACGTTGGTATGTATAATGCGTGTGTGATACGCTGGAAGATAAAATATTCAGTGTAAGATATTAGCATTTACAGTGCAATATGATGATATATCTATATAGAGTTTAATAGAATGACATATATGATACACAATGTAATACGGTGGTAAAAAAAACATACAATATAATAAATTGGTCGCTATATTAATACAGTATAATACGGTGGTCGATATGAAATACAGTATAATACCGTGGTCGATATGAAATACAGTATAATACTGTGGTCGATATAACATACAGTGTTCTACAATTGTAGGTATAACAAAGTATAACTGGGTGATTCGTATAACACATAGTCTATATACAATTTTAAAAAATACATATTATTGTAGGTATTTTTGGGGATTCATGCAAAATCAGAACTGACTGTTCAACATTCTTGCCAAATAGTAACTGCACGAACGCCACGTGTAGCTGCTGGGATGGATATGATTCCTTTGATAATGGCACAAGGTGCCTGCGGCGTAAGTAGTTTCTTTATTTCTCTCTGGTTTTGTGACCAGACTTTGAGGTCTTTTGATAAAAGTATTTACTTTTTAAAAATATGTTGTTGCCTATTTTAACCGGAAGACAATCAATATGAAATAATTTAGCTTTTATGTTAATTGGTTCAAAGTAAGTACAGTTAGGGCTGTTTAATTCTAAAACCTGCGTGAAGACTAACGATTTAGGATTTTTATTTTAATGTTATTAATGTTATTAATTATTTGTTTTAGTCGCATTGTTTCATTTCTTTCTCGCCATCTCCAATGAAACTCCTGAGCAAGAACAATTTTAATAATCTAATGTTAAGCTGCATCAAAAATTCACATCATTTATACAATTTTATTTATACAATTTATAATTTTATTTATACAATTTATAATACAATAATATACAATTATAATATACAATTATAATACAATAATATACAATAATATACAATTATAATATACAATTATAATACAATAATATACAATAATATACAATTTTATTTATACAATTTATAATTTTATTTATACAATTTATAATTTACATCATTTATAAAAGAATGTAAGAGGGCCATTTTTGCAAATCCCTTTGATCTAAAATCACTAAATTAATTTTTTTGACATTTTGTCACCTAATTCTTTATATCTTAACTATTTACTTACCAGCTGAGTTATTTCCTTACGAACCTACTTACTTTACTTTCTCGTTTCACTTCCTTTGCGATATTTGTCAAATAGAATTTCAGTAACACTCTGCTTGTATCCCTATTTTAAAGTCGCAGCTTCTCACCATGACAAAATCACCAATAGCCTGCATTGATATAGTTTAACATTGTGAGGATTCGTCGTTATTGTACTATCGTCCTTAAAAGTTTCCCGTGCAATGTTATCTTCCTCAAGATGTTGTAATCCATCTCGAAATACTTCGTCGATCTCAATGTTGTAAATCAATCTTACAATACCATCGCCATTCACAATGCTGTAAATCCATCACCCAATACATTCATTACTGCCAATGCTGTAAATCCATCACCCTAATACATTCATTACTCACAATGCTGTAAATCCATCACCCAATACATTCATTACTCACAATGCTTTAGATCCATCACCCAATACATTCATTACTCACTATGCTGTAAATCCATCACCCAATGCCTTCACTACTCACAATGCTGTAAATCCATCACCCAATACATTCATTACTCACAGTGCTGTACATCCATTTCCATACACTTTATCACTCACTATGTCATCCTGATATCATTTCTGTCCTACCACCTAATTGGCGACTTGAATCCACCGTTGATTCTTACTGTTGCCAGCTTTGTTTGAAACCTTTTCTTGATAAAGTATACAATGTTCTTGTTCGGCAAATTATAGGTCCACGACGTCTTTTGGACTCCTGTGTTTATGATATTCAGTGTAAGAATGCGGACCCTAACAGCATCTGCAGCAAAAGTTATGCCGGCTATCAGAGCTGTACATGTGCAGAACCGTACTACCGACGACGTGATACAGAAACATGTTATGGTAAATGCAGTGTATATTTGGAAGCTTTATAATACATTTTATGCCAGTGAATCAATGAACTAAGAAAATATAATACTGACAGACTTCAATGTGTGCTTTGGATATCTTGGAAATGGGAAATACTTCAGGACATTTCCCAATAACTTAATGTTAGACCACCCTCTTGCATTCGTTTTCTTTATGGAACTTTGCTACATCAATATAAAGCAGGAAAGAAGAGTGTTCACATGGAAAACATAGGTTTACATTCGTACGTTATAAATTTAAACAGGTTAGAAATAATAAGGTGTTATATTTATTTTCACAGATGATATGTCTCGTATGTAATTAACAGAGAATGACAAGATGTGATGGCAATGCTATGGAATCGTTTCATGTAAATACAGTTAACGTGAGGACGTAGTCTTTCTCACTGTTAGCCGATATAACAATACTGAATTTGTCACCTATTTTTGCATCTAGTTCCGCAGAAGGTCGGAGACTATTGCAGATATTCTGGTTGGTGTGAGCGACTCATTGGTGGTCACGTGGTCTGCGATAGCAATAATATCTGTACTTGTATGGATGACTTCTTCGCAAATGAAACAGAAAATGGATGCGTAGAAAGTAAGTTTGACTTTTCAAATCTGAAGAGAAATTACTTTCTAAATTATAGCACGTGTTGTTTGTTATATAGTATGGTTAATAAGTTAACAGTTGAATAAGTCTTGCCTTTAGAATCCTTTTTAAAAGGAAGAGAGGCAGATATGTAGTTTTATGACGACTGCTATTAGTTTTATTTCATTGCCATATTGTAATAAAATGTGTCTTTACAATTTTTATTGTAAAAGAAATAAATCAAACTACTACTTTAAATGTACATTCTATTTTTATTTTTATTTCATTGAGTTCCCACCAAGATTGGAGGTTTTTGCCTTAAGGACAGACATTGCTGGAAGATGAATCACTCAGTCTGTGCTGGGAATAGATCTTGCCAGTGTGACTATCGACATGTTGCCTCTATGGATAACTCAACCTGTTTACAAAGTAAGCACGTGCTACTATTCTTCTGTTTGGTTTTCAATAAACTTGTATACTTTGGGTTTTGAATAAGATAAGATGAATCTGTAAGGTGGAGACAAATCAGAAATCAAAACTAGAATTTCCAATATTTTTCAAAACCAATCATATTCATTTAAACAGAATGGAATCGCAGACCACACGCAATATATACTTACCTCTCACATAGAAGATCTTGACAGCGTGCCAAACTTTCACACCTCCGAAAATGAAGATCTGACAGAGGATGTGTTCTAATGACAATGGGGAATTTTACGCTTTGCCTAATGCTCATCGATTAATGCTTTTTTTTTCGAATGATACCTGTGAATTTAATACCAGTAAAAATTGATTGCAGTGTCTTAAAGCAACCTTGATTGGTAGGACACGGACATGTTCATATGCATGCCAGCAACCTTGATTGGTAGGATACGGACCCGTTCATATGCATGCCAGCAACCATGATTGGTAGGATACGGACCTGTTCATATGCATGCCAGCAATCTTGATTGGTAGGACACGGACCCGTTCATATACATGCCAGCAACCTTGATTGGTAGGATACGGACCCGTTCATATGCATGTCAGCAAACATGATTGGTAGGATACGGACCCTTTCATATGCATGCCAACAACCTTGATTGGCAGGGCACGGACACGTTCATATGCATGCCAACAACCTTAATTGGTAGGACAAGGACCCGTTCATATGCATGCCAGCAACCTTGATTGGTATTATACGGACCCGTTCATACGCATGCCAGCAACCTTGATTGGTAGGATACGGACCTGTTCATATGCATGCCAGCAACCTTGATTGGGAGTACACGGACTTGTTCATATGCATGCCAGCAACCTTGATTGGTCGGATACGGACCCGTTCATATGCATGCCAGAAACCTTGATTTGTAGGACACGGACCCGTTCATATGCATGCCAGAAAACTTGATTGGTAGGATACGGATCCGTTCATATGCATACGAGCAACCTTGATTGGTAGGACACGGACCCGTTCATATGCATGCCAGCAACCTTGATTGGTAGGACACGGACCCATTCATATGCATGCCAGCAACCTTGGTTGGTAGGATACGGACATGCTCATATGCATGCCAGCAACCTTGATTGGTAGGATACGGACCCGTTCATATGCATGCCAGCAACCATGATTGGTAGGATACGGACCCGTTCATATGCATGCCAGCAACCTTGATTTATAGGACACGGACCCGTTCATATGCATGCCAGCAACCTTGATTGGTAGGATACAGACCCGTTCATATGCATGCCAACAACCTTGATTGGTAGGACAAGGACCCGTTCATATGCATGCCAGAAACCTTGATTGGTAGGATATGGACCCGTTCATACGCATGCCAGTAACCTTAATTGGTAGGATACGGACCCGTTCATACGCAGGACAGTAACCTTAATTGGTAAGATACGGACAAGTTCATATGCATGCCAGCAACCTTGATTGGTAGGACACAGACCCGTTCATATGCATGCCAGCAACCTTGATTGGTAGGATATGGACCCGTTCATATGCATGCCAGCAACCGTGATTGGTAGGATACGGACCCGTTCATATGCATGCCAGCATAGAAGTCCGGTTGGTGTGTACAAAATACAATGGGACAGTTTAATAAGGCGTGAGTGTGAGATTGGCACCTTCTTTGCTATCTAAGTTTACGGGAACAAAAAGCAGACAAAGCGATCGGAACATCGCTGAAACATTTTCGTAAAGTTGAAAATAGCCTAAAAGTTAGGTATAGGTATACACGCAAATTTGGTGAGTTTGGCAATGTCACAGGAAAGGCCATTGGTGTTCCAGTTAGCTTTGTCTTCTTCCGCCATCATATTGTACCACATGAACATAAGTAATTCCGAATATAGATCTCAGTATCGACTAATTACATCCAATGATTCTTTCTCTACTTGACGGAGAATACTGAAGACCGAGACTGTTCCGATTGTAATTTAGAGTTGCACCTGTGTTTCAGTTTTCCAATTCATCCAATGAGATGTGCTTTCTCATTTGAATTTGGTCACTTGTACATTAAAATGGCTGAAAAACCTTTCGAAATTTAATATAATCTATACCACGTAGAGACGCAAAAGTGAGAAATTGCAAATGAGATCTTAAGGAAGAGACAACGAATACAATCAACAATTGTTTCTGTGTACATGTATGATTGTTCGTAATGTGAAGCAGTATAATTGCTTTTTATGTGATCATATCTTGCTTTTCAGAATGGCCGAGGAACCCATATTGGTAGAAACGTATTCACAGAACTGAAATGTCAAGCTTTTATCGAAGCCGGTTTTCTAGCAAAAGCATGGCTACCCGTAGAAGCCAGATTTAGAATTGATATTTTCTTTAGTTAAACAACATACATACATACATACATACATACATACATACATACATACATACATACATACATACATACATACATACATACATACATGCATGCATGCATGCATGCATGCATGCATGCATGCATGCATGCATGCATGCATGCATGCATGCATGCATGCATGCATGCATACATACATACATACATACATACATACATACATACATACATACATACATACATACATACATACATGCATGCATGCATGCATGCATGCATGCATGCATACATACATACATGCATACATACATACATGCATACATGCATACATGCATACATACATACATACATACATACATACATACATACATACATACATACATACATACATACATACATACATACACATGCATGCACACACACGCATACATTAGATATTATGTATGCAGAGGTGACTGACGCTATTTAATGCATCACTACCTTCCAGTACAAGTAACATATATGAGATTATTTGGTGCTTCTCTACCTTCCAGCAATTTATAAAACTAAACTCACTTCCATTGTGACGATCAGCTATCTGTAATAAGGTGTATAAAGGGTACTGAAAATTATATCTATGGAGGATATGTATCACAATTGCTATGGATACAGGTTTTTGGGATTGACGGGTAATGCTATTTCATGTATAGCACAAGACCACATTCAAGTTGTAATTTTCAATGGATTCACGTAATTAAAGGAGTTAAAATAATTTACTGTTTAACATAAATTTCCGCCCGGTTAGTCTCGTATTAATTTATGCCATGAATGCAGTGCTATCGATTCTAATATTTACAGTAACATCTATTTGCTATATCATTTTCAGCATTGTATTACAAATAGAAACTGCGGACCATATTCTTCGTTGTGCAAGCTCATTTCAAAGTTTTTGAAGGAAAACAGTCGAAAATTTTTGCACGATCTTGTGAAAACTGTTGAAATGTTTTGTTGTTTCGGAAAAACGATTTGAATAATAGGATACGCATAATTGGCTGTCGCATCACAAAGAGTAAATATGGGTGGTGTTTCTATTCCAGGACCAGTCATAGGAATACCAGAAACTCCCATACAAGATATTGGCCAGCTCTGTGACATAAATAGCACAGATCCAAGAAACTGCCCCGATCCACTGACGAGATGTCGCGAGATTGTGGGACGTGTCAACACTCGGTGTCAATGTGTGCCAGGATTTTCAAGCAGATACAACGAGTCTACTTGCTTGGGTATGAAAAAGAAGCTTTCCGGCTACAATATCATCTTCCCTAAACCTCATGCCTTCCCACCCACTCCTTAGAACAAACTTTAATCCATCTCAGGGCAATTTTTCTTTGGGAGGACACTTCATTTTTCCTCTAGAATTTAACTGCAATAGAGCGTTAGAGTAGTATTTTGTAGTATTTCGTCTCAAAAGAAAATGTTTCTATCGTCTTAACATCCAGAGGGAAAATGGGGTTCTGTGGCAGTGTTTTGATTATTTGTTTCTACTGAGAGAGAGAGAGAGAGAGAGAGAGAGAGAGAGAGAGAGAGAGAGAGAGAGAGAGAGAGAGAGAGAGAGAGAGAGAGAGAGAGAGAGAGAGAGAGAGAATGAATGAATGAATGAATGAATGAACGAACGAACGAACGAATGAATGAATGAATGCTGCTCTTGAATAATTGTTTTTAACATCTTGTCGATAAATGTCATGAAAGCATTAGGTCTGTTTGTTGCGGGGGCAGAATGTTGACACACACAAAAATATTCCCAAGATGGAGGTTTTCTTCAGAGGTGTGGGTGTTGGTCGTGGAATTATCCTGGAATTACATCTCACTTGGATAGAATAGATTATATGGTGACTTTTACCAGCTGGAAAAATGATACAATGGTTGAATTTTCTGGTTCAAAGCCCACTATACAGTCGTTTTTCCCGGAGGAATATTGACTTGTCAAATCACTACTAGCGAAAACACTGCCACTAGTTCATATACGCTAGCGATAATAAGGATTTACACCCTGACATTGAGTTTTCATAAGCAAGCGATGGAAAGGATTTCCACTCTATCATCGAGTTTACATAAGCAAGCGATAGCAAGGATTTCCACTCTAACATCGAGTTTACATAAACAAGCAATAATATGACCTCCAAACTAACGTCGAGTTTAAACAAAGAAGTGTTAATAAGGAAGCAATAATATGGATTTTTACTCTAACGTCCAGTGTAAATAAGCAAGCGATAATATCGATATCTACTCTAACATCGAGTTTAAATAAGCAAGCGATAATATCGATTTCCACTCTAACATCGAGTTTACATAAGCAAGCGATAATATCGATTTCCACTCTAACATCGAGTTTACATAAGCAAGCGATAATATGGATTTCCACTCTAACATCGAGTTTACATAAGCAAGTTTTAATATGGATTTCCACTGTAACATCGTCAAAATTTATAATAAAGAAAAAGAGGACGAAGAATAGCCAGAATAGGTCGTAAAGAAAATATGTAAATATTAAACAAATCGCGAGGAAAATCAAATTTAAATTCTGTTAACGGAGAGACCATTTTGTTCCATTAAAACTACTATAATTTTGCTTGAACCATTCTGTGAAGATTTCGTCCGTAAAGACATGAATGGAAGAAAGTAATAAAACGAAAGAAAGAAAAAAGACTGAAATCTAAATTACAGATCATGATTAATATGCACGTTTCGACTAAAGGAGTAAATTTATAGTCTTATGTTTTCGAAAAATATGAAATTTTCAATTCTTTTTTTAAATTACTATAATGCAGTTAAAGCATGTGTTTCCAATAGCGCCAAGAACCACATAAAGAAAAAATATTTTATCTTTGATGTAAATTATGACATGATTGTTTTAAAAAAAATTATTGCTCATTTAACTCAAACACGAAATCTAACCAATAATGGGAATAAATATTTATTTTCAGCGTCTGCATCAAACATCGTTCTTTTGTTTTTAAAGACCATAGAAAGTTGGACATTGTATCGTATTTATTATGAAAAACCTGCTGGGTATTTTAACAAACGATGTGGGGTTTTTTATTCGACAGAAGTTCAAACATACTACATTAACTTCATCATAACAGAAGAAGTCGGCTGCGACCTTACCATGACCACACTGGAAAACCCTCGCTGTTACCTCTATACGCCGTTTAAATACGTCAAGCCGTATGGAAACCCAGTCACTAAGGCTTTCAGAACTATCCGGGAACGCATCACCGTACTAGGGGTAATTTGTATTGCTGCGCCTAACCGCTTTCACAAGACTTAATTCTATATTTTCATTCAGATTTTATGCCAGCATGTTAGCAAATATCAACATATTGATCAAAATGCTGGGTTTTTCCGGTAAATTCTGAAAACATATTTGAAGGAATGAGTAGCAAATATTGGCTAATGAATGAATTTTTTCCCACCACTTTACAAACGTTTTCAGATAGTACAGGCTTTTAAGTTCTTTAATATTAGTTTATTGATTATAACATTTATATTTACTGGTTTCTTGGGAATATATGTTCATCAATTATATGGAAAAAGCAAGTTTCGTACCGATTTAAGACACTTTTCTTTTTCTAAAGGTTGACAAGTTATTCCTAGAGTCCAGATTAAGTGACCGATTTGTATCTAGCGAATGTTTGAACATAACGGATGTAACGAATGGATTGGACGTGAGCTTACTGTTGCATATCACGGCCTATTATTATCAAATAATTGAGCCAAGATATCTTCAACATTTCATCGTGGAGCTCTTGACAAAGTGAGTAATTTCTTTATTGATCTAGTGAATGAAACAGTATTGTTTTGTACATAACTTGCTGTACAATTTTACATATACGTGCATCTGAGAGTGCGTGCTAATGTGCGTAATGTCGCGCACCTGGTCCTCTACTTTAGAAGACTTCAAAACTTAGGAATATTGCATTCTTGAATAATAATTGCATTCTTACATTCGAACTAGCATTATAAGATTATGTATCACGAGCAAATTAAAATAATAACATTTGTATGGTTAAATTTGAAGTACTGTAGTACCAAATTATTAAATCTATAGAAAACTAAAAGTCTCTTCTACTATTTTAGCTAGACAGAATTATAGGCTATTGGTCATTTGTCTTGATATAAATAAATTGATATGAATAAACTGAGATTTGTTTTATTATGTTGTATATTATATTTTATTATAGACGTTCTGATATATGTTGATGCACGACATTATTTACAGTCGACATTTTAACATGCGATGTTTGAGAGCAATGTTTTGAAGTACAATATCATGACCGCGAAGTTTTGACCCGATGCCTTCAGTATGCAACAGACGATGACTGAAAGATAGTTTTTTGTGTTAGTTTTGAAAGACTATATAGTATGATAGGCTGCCCATGCTGTAGCCTAATGATAACGTATGGTGCACTCAACATGCTGTATAAATAGACTATATTTATTATGCATCGTCCCTGCTGTAGACATATTCTAGAGTATGACACATTGTCTATGCTACAGAAATAGGCCAAAAGGTATGACATACTATTCATACTAAAGAAATAGACCTCAGAGTATGACACACTGTCCATGCTACAGAAAGAGACCACATAGTATGACACACTCTCCATTCTGTAAAAATAGACTAGAGTATGACACTCTGTCCGTGCTACAGAAATGGACTTCTGAATATGACACACTGTCCATGCTGGAGAAATTGATCGAAGTACGACACACTGTCCATGCTGTAGAAATCGACTAGGATATGACACACTCTCCATACTATAAAAATATACCACAGAAAAAGCACGCTGGTCAGGCTATAGTAATACAATAGAGCATGACACTGTCCTTAATGTAAAAGTAGACCACAGAGTATGACACAATATTCTTGCTTCTGAAATAGACTTCAGAGTATAACACTCTCCATGCTGTCAAAATAGACAACAGAGTATGACACACTCTCCATGCTGTAGAAATAGATCCTATATTATGACATGTTTTTCTTGCTGCAGAAATAGATTCCAGTATGACACTGTTCTGTCTTTGGAAATAGACTAGAACATGTCACTCTTATCTGGATTTGGAAAAAGACTAGAGTATGGCACACTACCCATGATGTAGAAATAGACCACACAATATGATACACTGTATAAGCTTTACAGTGATATTGATATAATTTTGCAAGGCAGATACAAACTTTAATGCCAGTCTGAAACAATGGTGCAAAGTACATATATTAGTCATTAAATGTTACGCAGTATGTGTTATACCAAATAAAATGTTGATTTTGTAAACTTTCAAAAGAAAAGAGAAGGAAAACAATCATAGTAGCCATAATTTTCAGCTTCCGCCTTAATACTTTTGTAAAGCCAATTATTTTATGATGAATGTATTGATATGTGCCATGTTATAAATATTATACGTTGATGTTTGATAACAATTCAATTCAACCAGAAAAAACTATAGAATCTCCTACATGCGTATGTAATGATTACATTCTTTACAGCTCTAGCCGTGAATTAGGCCAGAGTCAACTTAAAATACAAGATCCGAAAGCTATAAAGGTGAAAGGTAATATATTTCTTTAACACTCACCTCCATTGTTTTTCATTTCAAACACATTGGGATAAAACATTTTATACCGAAAACATCTTATCAGTTTTGTTGTTATAAATAACTGAGGATGCTGTGTCTTTTTGTATAATGACATTAACTATCGCCTAAGTGACGTCAATTGCCAATTTGCACGTTTGAGTGTTTATGACTATTACGAGATCTGCGCACAACTGTAATTAACAGGGCTTCCATCTTTGATTTCCATGAATAATGAAAAAGTGATTTTGAACTATTATTGTCATTATCAAATTCCAATTTTCTAAAATTATTTTGTAAGACAAAACATTATCTTCAGGTTTTTTCTTTAACATAATATTATAAATACCCTTCCATGGCGCCATCTGGTGATCACCGATTAAAGTCAGTAATTGTAAATACTTGCATCTTTCTGTTGTTATTCAGGTAATAAATGTGATAAATTAGCTTCTTTTTGGATTGGCTCAGTGCAAATATCATAATGTCTACAGCTGCCAAATATTTTCTCTGATGATCTTAATTCGTTTGGTTCGACGAGATGGGGAGTTATCAGGTTACTTTTCATTCCTATTTGGTTCGTGTAGATAACCCCGATAATTAATCAGTATGTTTTATATTTCGTATAAATATGTATTTACCCAAATATTTAATCAGATTTCAAGAATACGTCTTCTGTTATCCAGATTTCGATGAATGTAAAGAACGCAGAGGCACATACAGCGACTGTTCCCCACTGGCATGGTGTATTAATACCAAGGCATCCTACATGTGTTCATGCCGAAAGGAGTACATGGATGTGTCCCATAATACAACAGTTAGACCCGGAAGGATATGTATAGGTATAAACAGACTCGAATGAAAATGTATTTTGAACTTAGCAATGGACCCATTCACGTGTTATAGAAATCTTTTGTGTACGAAATTAACTTAAGAGTCCATACATTTCTCCAGCTGTTAGATGTACGCATAACGAAGTGTTAAAAATCATGGAACCATTCAAAATTTTACTAATCTTTTCTTTTGTCATAATTAAATAACTTGCATGCTCATCCAGTGTCAACTCTAACTTTAAGTTTTGTATTTAGAAATTTCTGGAATCTGGAAAGATGATCACATGCTGCACGTGCAATGTGTGAGTGTCAAGGCATGATAGAAGTTGAAAAAGTACTTTTGTTGTTGTTGTTATAGGGTTTAAAGCCATATTTCAGCACAGTATAGGCTATACATGGCAGCCAGTAATAATAGTGGAGGAAGAACCCAGAAAGAACCTCCGATACACGAGAAGCTATCAGCAAGCTTTTTTTACTTAACCACATTGGCCGAGCCCAAGACTCGAACCCACGCAGACTGAGTTGAGGTGGCAGTGATCCGTAACGGTGAGCGCTTTAGACCACTGTGCCACTCGGGGGAGCCAATAAGTGCTTCTGAGATATTGAAAATTCTCAACATATACATTTGTTTATCAACACGTGATTAGGTGCATCAGCACGTACATTTGTGTGTATTCGTGTCAGTCATCTCTGACACTTTTGAAGAGTATATTACCTACAATGGCAAACAAGATCACAAAATTAATTTGAACATAAATGATTATGTAGAGGGAACTGTCATTATATTGTGATGGAAACGATGTTATATAGAGACAACTGCCATTTTATTGTGATGGAAAAGATGTTATATAGAGACAACGGCCATTTTATTGTGATGGAAATGACATAATGTAGGGACAACTGCCATTATGTTGTGATGGAAAAGATGTTATATAGAGACAACTGCCATTTTATTGTGATGGAAAAGATGTTATATAGAGACAACGGCCATTTTATTGTGATGGAAATGATATAATGTAGGGACAACTGCCATTATATTGTGATGGAAAAGATGTTATATAGAGACAACTGCCATTTTATATTGATGGAAAAGATGTTATATAGAGACAACTGCCATTTTATTATGATGAAAAAGATGTTATATAGAAAAAACTGCCATTATATTGTGATTGAAGATAATATTATATTTTGAATACTGAATTTGAATACGAAATGCATCATTAATTTTTTTTTGGAAAAGCAAACAAGGTCCATTCCGAATGATTGAAGTACACATTATTACACGAAAGCCAATATTCCAGTCTGGCATAAAGTTGCACAAAATCAAAGATTCCAGTATAGCCCGTTATGAGTACAAATCAAAGATTCCAGTATAGCCCCTTATGAGTACAAAATCAAAGATTCCAGTTCAGCCCCCTATGAGTACAAAATCAAAGATTCCAGTATAGCCCGATATGAGCACAAATCAAAGATTTCAGTATAGCCCCTAATGAGTACAAAATCAAAGATTCCAGTATAGCCCCTTATGAATACAAATCAAAGATTCCAGTACAGCCCCTTATGAGTACAAAATCAAAGATTCCAGTATATCCCCTTATGAGTACAAAATCAAAGACTCCAGTACAGCCCCTTATGAGTAAAAAAATCAAAGATTTCAGGATAGTCCCTTATGAGTAAAAATTTAAAGAAAAAAAATTGTATTGGAATTAAGAGAGAAAATGGAACGTTTAAACATTTCGAAGGCTTAGCATTGTCGATAAAGTAAATGATCGTTCTTAGGCCCATTCGTACTGATATAATTGCAAACAGTTATATAAATAATAACGAAATTCAAGAAATAGTTGACATAATTGTTAAAGGTACCGTTAAATATCTGAGTTTTCAGAAATTTTCACATGATGTATTTTCAACCAATCAAGATCCTTGTTAGAGAGTCTCATCATCAATTTATAACAACTGTTATTATTAAATTTTACAGATCCACCAGAAACCACTACTCAAAATGAAGCGTAAGTACTTTCCCTATTATAGGCAATTCTTGACCATGTGGACACGGGTTGATGAAGGTTTACAATCACTTGCATTTTATGTATCTATATCTTGTGGACACGGGATGTTGAAGGTTTACAATCACTCGCATTTTATATGTATCTATATCTTGTAGACACGGGATGTTTAAGGTTTACAATCACTCGCATTTTATATGTATCTATATCTTGCGGACACGTGAGGTTGAAGATTTACAATAACTCGCATTTTATATGTATCTATATCTTGCGGACACGGGATGTTGAAGGTTTACAATCACTCGCATTTTATATGTATCTATAGATTGTGGACAAGTGATGTTGAAGGTTACAATCACTCGCATTTTATATGTATCTATATCATGTGGACACGGGATGTTGAAGGTTACAATCACTCGCATTATATATATATATATATATATATATATATATATATATATATATATATATATATATATATATATATATATATATATATATATGTATCTTGTGGACACGGGTTGTTGAAGGTTACAGTAACTCGCATTTTATGTATCTATATCTTGTGGACACGGGATGTTGAAGGTTTACAATCACTCGCATTTACATGTATCTGTATCTTGTGGACACGGGAGATTGAAGGTTTACAATCACTCGCATTTTATATGTATCTATATCTTGTAGACACGGGAGGTTGAAGGTTTACAATCACTCGCATTTTATATGTATATATATCTTGTAGACACGGGATGTTGAAGGTGTACAATCACTCGCATTTTATATGTATCTAATCTTGTGGACACGGGATATTGAAGGTTACAATCACTCGCATTTTATATGTATCTATATCTTGTGGACACGGGTTGTTGAAGGCTTAAAATCACTCGCATTATATATATATATATATATATATATATATATATATATATATATATATATATATATATATATATATATATATATATATATATATATATATATATCTTGTGGACACGGGTTGTTGAAGGTTACAGTCACTCGCATTTTATATGTATCTATATCTTGTGGACACGGGATGTTGAAGGTTTACAACCACTCGCATTTACATGTATCTGTATCTTGTGGACACGGGAGGTTGAAGATTTACAATCACTCGCATTTTATATGTATCTATATCTTTTGGACACAATTTGTTGAAGGTTAATATGTATCTATATCTTGTGGACACAATTTGTTGAAGGTTACAATCACTCGCATTTTATATGTATCTATATCTTGTGGACACAATTTGTTGAAGGTTACAATCACTCGCATTTTATGTGTATCTATATCTTGTAGACACTAGATTTTGAAGGTTTACAATCACTCACATTTTATGTATCTATATCTTGTGGACACGGGATGTTGAAGGTTTACAACCACTCGCATTTACATGTATCTGTATCTTGTGGACACGGGAGGTTGAAGGTTTACATTCACTCGCATTTTATATGTATATATATCTTGTAGACACGGGAGGTTGAAGATTTACAATCACTCGCATTTTATATGTATCTATATCTTTTGGACACAATTTGTTGAAGGTTAATATGTATCTATATCTTGTGGACACAATTTGTTGAAGGTTACAATCACTCGCATTTTATATGTATCTATATCTTGTGGACACAATTTGTTGAAGGTTACAATCACTCGCATTTTATATGTATCTATATCTTTCGGACACAATTTGTTGAAGGTTACAATCACTCGCATTTTATATGTATCTATATCTTGTTGAAACAATTTGTTGAAGGTTACAATCACTCGCATTTTATATGCATCTATATCTTGTGGACACAATTTGTTGAAGGTTACAATCACTCGCATTTTATGTGTATCTATATCTTGTAGACACTAGATTTTGAAGGTTTACAATCACTCACATTTTATATATCTATATCTTGTGGACACGGGATGTTGAAGGTTAACAATCACTCGCATTTACATGTATCTGTATCTTGTGGACACGGGAGGTTGAAGGTTTACATTCACTCGCATTTTATATGTATCTATATCTTGTAGACACGGTATGTAGAAGGTTTACAATCAATCGCATTTTATGTATCTATATCTTGTGGACACGGGATGTTGAAGGTTTACAATCACTCGCATTTTATGTATCTATACCTTGTGGACACGGGATGTTGAAGGTTAACAATCACTCGCATTTACATGTATCTTGTGGACACGGGAGGTTGAAGGTTTACATTCCCTCGCATTTTATATGTATCTATATCTTGTGGACACAATTTATTGAAGGTTACAATCACTCGCATTTTATATGTATCTTTATCTTGTAGACACTGGATGTTGAAGGTTTACAATCACTCGCATTTTATGTATCTATATCTTGTGGACACGGGATGTTGAAGGTTTACAATCACTCGCATTTTATGTATCTATACCTTGTGGACACGGGATGTTGAAGGTTAACAATCACTCGCATTTACATGTATATGTATCTTGTGGACACGGGAGGTTGAAGGTTTACATTCCCTCGCATTTTATATGTATCTATATCTTGTGGACACAATTTATTGAAGGTTACATTCACTCGCATTTTATATGTATCTTTATCTTGTAGACACTGGATGTTGAAGGTTTACAATCACTCGCATTTTATGTGTCTATATCTTGTGGACACGGGATGTTGAAGGTTTACAATCACTCGCATTTTATGTATCTATATCTTGTAGACACGGATGTTAAAGGTTTACGATCACTCGCATTTTATGTATCTATATCTTCACATTGGAGTAATATATTGCTATAAGCGACACATGATAAACAATATATTTCCATAAAGTCATGCATATCAATAATTCATACTGCTGAGATAATATTCGATTCTTAGGATTATTACAGACTCTATTTATGCTAATACTTTAAAGGGCACATGTCAGGTTGTGTAGCTATTACAATACATTTATTTGCAACAGTTCACTTACTTAGTGTAAATAAATTAAAATGTAGGGGCTGGATAAGTTTTAGTTCACTTGCTCGTAAGACCAAGTAAGTTTTTTGGTAGGGCCTTTTCTCAGTCGTGCTTCGTCCGTCTGCGATCAGTCGATAATTGTTATCTTCAATTTCATCTAGATAAAGAACTTCGGACAATTGTCAATTTAATGTAAGACAGAACATTCCGATCATAATGAAGATGTTGCCAATCAAACTTCACATATGTCTACCATTACTAAAATATAAGAATAAACAACATACTCATTTTTCAAAACTGCTGAACAAAAGTTTATCAAAATAGAATACTGGCATAAAGACGTTTGAAATGTTAAAACATTTGCCTATCAACCAAGACAGCCAGGACCAAAATATAAGAATAGTCTTTCGTTCATCAACTATTTTCAACTTCCTCTCATAACCCCCCGGACAAGTATTAACCAATGTTGGCCCAAAGCATCCCGTCATAAAGACAAGTATTAATCAATGTTGGCCCAAAGCATCCCGTCATAAAGACAAGTATTAACCAATGTTGACCCAAAGCATCCCGTCATAAAGACAAGTATTAATCAGTGTTGGCCCAAAGCATTCCGTCTTAAAGCCTTTCATTTTCTTTACAGCTGATGACTTTCCATTTTTGTACGGCAGATGCCAACCTGATATTAAATACATCCGCAAATACTAAAAACAGAAAATCGTTTAAACGACTTCTAAATACCACTGAACAGAACTTAGTCAATATTTTGATAAATAATGCAGATCCGCCACCCTCTTTTTAAAAATGGCCGATATCATTAAAAAAAATAAGAAAACCATTTAAACGGAGTCAAAGTCCCTTAACAGAATTCGACTAAAGGCAATAGAAAGCATGACTGCAAGAAAATTATGAAAACATTTATACAACCGCATAAAATGAGATGATGATGTGCCATTAAATCTGGGTAAAGAGACCCCTCCCTAACCCTCATAATCCTTAAAACAACATATGCAGTCCATAACATTTGAAGAAAGCATCCAACTGATCCAGATTTTTTAGCATTTGTCGTATGTCACTCTGTTGAGCAACTTGAATCATACTCGAGTCTCTTGTTAATGATCGCTTTAGATAAGATGGTGCGTTTTCTAAATTAATGTTGAATGATTGCCAATATCGTTATTGTTTGTATTCATTCCAGATGCTCAAGTGGAAATTGCGAGACCCGGTGGGAATGTAAGTGAACATAAGCATTTTGCACCAGGACTGAACAATGCAAAAAGCTATATTAAGCTCAATTGTTGTTTAAAATAATTAGCTGTATTTTCAGTGTTGGTAACTAGCTACCATGGTGTTGAAGAATCCAATACAACGAGCATCATTTGAATTAATCCTCAATTACGGTTTGAAAAAATTGCATTAGACAAACCAAACTAACCGACTGTTGACAATCAATACATTGGTCATATCTTTTGCTTTCAATGTCACTAGCTGCTGAACAAAGCATTGTCCTTCCACACTACTGGACACAGTACGCATAACCTTACCTGACCTGAGGCTAAAAAAGATGCATCTGCCTCGTGTCAATCTTTATCCTTCCTTCCTTCACTGGTCGATGATGCACCCATGACCAACACAAATGCTTATCCAGATCCAGCGTGAGTACCAGGTCGGCTATGATGTATATTGAATGAATGTAACCAGGTTAGATCGACATCTTGTTGTATCGCATAAGCAGCGATTCGTCCATTAAAAAAGAAAAAAGCAGAAACAAGATCTGCGTGTCTTACATATTTGATGAGAATTTAATGCAAAATTCAACTCTGATTTGGTCATCGGTTCATTCGACATCTCTGGTTACTGTCACTAGCACCTTTTCATCCTTTTATAACAATTATGGACGTAGTGGTTAATAAAGGTTACGTGACACTTAAATACATGCTTGCTTTTTGTTCTAACGCCATCTGAAGGAGTCAGTGCATGACAATAAATCTCATACTAAATTTACCAAAATTTATATTTGGCCCTTCATATAGCATGAACATACTCACGAAATCATTTCTTAAATGATATGATAAGAGAATGGTATCTTTTGCAAAATATATCATAATTTCCGGAGGTTTATATTTACAACACATCAACGCATTCCAAAATATATATAGGTTTCATCTGTACCGATGGATCTATGCAATGAAATTAATAAATATATATATATATATATATATATATATATATATATATATATATATATATATATATATATATATATATATATATATATGTATGTATGTATGTATATATGTGTGTGTGTGCGAATTAATAACCATGATATAGATGCGAATCAACTGTATCATTATGAATTAATGACGAAAATGAAATGATCTCTTTAATCTTGTCGTATCTTAGCACGAAAAGTTTTATAAAATAATTCGAGATTGAGTGTAATATATGACATTTTGGAACGTTGCACAAAAGTTCTCGTTATATTTTTATTCTATTACTAGTGTACCAGTCTTCCATACAAGCTGAAAGTCTCTCTCTCTCTCTCTCTCTCTCTCTCTCTCTCTCTCTCTCTCTCTCTCTCTCTCTCTCTCTCTCGAACGAACGAACGAACGAACGAACGAACGAACGAAAGAACGAACGAACGAACGAACACGAAAACACACACACACACAAATTATATTACATTTGGTTTGTATCCGTGATATTATTCCAGATTTTTATTTTTCAGGGATAGTGCTAGCTCTTATAGTGTTTGGAATGTTACTATTCATCTTTATTGGATACGAGATTTTCGAGAGAAAGAAGAAATTAGAAAAAAGGTTGGTAATCTTCAGCTCACACAATTTATGCATCCAGTATCTCTAACTTCTTCTGTATTAGCTAGTGTAAATAAGTAGTAGCAATTACATAGTAAATCGACTTCAATGTAAATATACCCAAATTAACCCCTATGATTTGGATAGTTTTTTTGGTATTTCTTGTCTCAATGTTGTAATAATATTGTTCTGTTGAATTTGTTAACAAGCTTTTAGGTTAATAAATACATGAATGGTCAAGGTATGTGTATAGTCATCTGTTAAATGTAATAGTACAGTAGTTCTTAGACAGGATGGTTGTTTAAATGTAATAGTACAGTAGTTCTTAGACAGGATGGTTGTTTAAATGTAATAGTACAGTAGTTCTATGACAGATTGGCTGTTTCAATGTAATAGTACAGCAGTTCTTAGAAAGGATGGCTCTTTAAATATAATAGTACAGTAGTTCTTAGATAGGATTGCTGTTTAAATTTAATAGTACAGTAGTTCTTATACAGAACCACTATTTAAATGTAGTAGTTCATAGAAGGGAGGACCATTAAGAAGGGATTTGGACACACCAGGGTAAGCTTTTTCAATCCTTGGAGCATTTTCTAAGTTGATCATATGCCGTGTATTCTGTCTTATGCCCAGTGTTATTTAGATTTTTCTTCCATATGTCGTTATGCCCTCTGTTATTTGAATTTTTGTTGCATGTGTGTTCTGTCGTTATGCCCTGTGTTATTTGGATTTTTGTTACTTGTGTGTTATGTATTTATGCCCTGTGTAATTCTACGATTTATGTTGCCTGTGCATTCTGTCGTTATGCCCAGTGTTACTGAGATTTCTGTTGCATGTGTATTATGCCGTTAATTAGATTTCTCCTACATGTTCAGTGTTTTTTTGGATTTATGTTGCATGTGCATTGTGTCTTTATGTCCACAGTTATTTGGATTTCTGCTGCATGTTATCTTGTCTTTAAGCCCAGTGTTATTTGGATTTCTTTGCATGTGTATCTTGTCTTTGTGTCCGATGTTATATGAATTTATGTTGCTTGTGTATATCGTCTTTATGTCAAGTGTTATTTGGATTCATGTTGCTTTCTTAAAAACAAAAGCCACAGTCATATGTATCACATGCAATCTTCATTTATCAAAAACGATTACTTAAGTTTAAACAGTATTGTTTTGCAAATACGTATGTATTAAAAACAATAAGGGAAAGCAGCGTGACATGTGCAGCATCTTGGACCAAATTTTAACTGCATGTAGATCTCTTAAAAATGGTTGAATCTGATGGATTTCAAGCAAAGGACACTCGTTCACAAATATGTATAACACAATTTTAAACGACTACCTCCTCTTCCCCAATACATTCTCCTCTTTTTCCTCCTGCTTCATCTCCTTCTCGTCTTCCTTTTTCTTCTTTTTCCAGGTGAATAGCTGTGTAATATGGCTTATGTTGAACCATTGCAGGGATCTGTACAACAAACTTAGAAGAGCTGCCCTACATGGGACAATACGGGTTCGACGAAAATTACCACTACAGAGGGAGATCCAAATGTTAATAGAACAGACTGGTTAGGCCGGATATAGTTTACAATTACACACATACAAAGAAAGAAAGTAGTCCAGTCGATAGTCATTTTAGCCCACAAATCATGGAACACATTTGGTCGAAACTGGAGTCGCAGAATAGCTGAAACAATAGGAAATGATGATATGCGAGTTTGTCATAAGGGTTAATGTTGAAAAAATGTTCATAAACTTGCATTTTATATAACTTGGACATATTTGTTTCAAATTTTGTCAGACAACATCTGGAAACCTTACGTCTTTACCAAAAATGAAACGACAAAAGCTATTCAATGTTAGAAACATATATTATGATGCAAAGACTCGTATACAAAAAATAAAGATGATATGTTGATCTGAGCTTGTGAAGGTGTGGGTGGGTGGGTGGGTAGAGTTGAAAAAAAATTCTTCAGAAATACATAACGCAAAAAGGTGACGTTGTGTTTCACATGTGTTTGAAAATTTTAAGCCCGTTTGAATCGAAGAAAAAATCTTTTAAATGATAGATGTGGATACCTTTTGAGAACTACGTTTATATTTACACTAAAATCAAAGCCATGATATTTTCATTAAATCCAGTTTCCAAAATACCTAATGTTAAAATAATTCCAAAGTATCATTAAAATATCTTGAAAAACGGCATACGTTTTAGGTCGTTAAATACATAATCTTTTCAAAATTAAATTTAGGTCGTTACATACAACAAAATAAATATAGGTCGTTATATACAATATGTTAAACATATGGTGGTTCTTTCTTCGTGAAAACAGTAATGGTATGACGAGGCAAAGGAAGGGGAATAACATTTCATTGAGGTAACAATGAAATTATCGTTATGATTATCGTTATGATTATCATATCCAAGTAAACCTGGATATTTAGTAATTCACACTTGAAGATATATAAAAGTTATACTTTGTACCTGTAGATATTTTCATATTTCATTGCGCTTTTCATTGTGAATTGTTAGTATATATGCAATCAGAATGTTTAATTTTTCTTCTTATGTTAGAATTAAACGCGATGCTTTTCTTGCAATGGATATATATATATATATATATATATATATATATATATATATATATATATATATATATATATATATATATATATATATATATATATATATATATATAATTCTTTGTTAATTAACAAACATTCTTTGTTTAGAATTGGGTTCGATGAAAGGTTGAGCCCTTCATTTGTTTAATTAGTACTAGATGTACCAGAAATTTTTTAAATTTTGTCTTCTTTAACGTTATTGTTTTTTTCTTGCTGCATAAATATTTCCTTATGTACACTATTCACAATTTGTACATTGGTAGTGTTAAGTTTTGTTTAGTCAATTATATTGATAAATCACTCAAGTATTGCCAAACTTCTTTTGTGCATTTTGCGTAAATATTTTTAAAAATGTGAACTCTGTCTGTATCGGTAATGCCGACGACAGCTGTGGAAATCGTGTTATTTATTTTGAGGTTGATAGTGACAAAATAATAAAATCAGCAATAAAATTGGGGCGAGTTTATATAAGGACTGGGAGAACTAACGTTACACATGAGTTAAGATCAGTCAAGTTGCTAAGTATAGCTAATTATCCATAACGTAAAAGATATGACAAACAATGCATCTTTTTGGCTGACATCGTAGTGTATGTCTTTAGGCTGATAAATCGCCAGACACGTGCTCTAAGTCACCCATTGATTTGCCTCTAATCGATTAGAACAGTAATTGAAAACAGCCGTCTCGCACCTTTGGGTTGGGGATAGATAGACCCAGTGGGAATAAAAAATTCCCATCAAACAACTTTGTTATTGTGAGATGGCCCCATTATTAAGTATCGCGAGGGATAAAGCACAATTAATTGCTTTCCTACTGTCTGAAATGAACTGAAATCACGCCAAAAGTCCAGACAGCAAGGACTGAAATCACAATAAAAGTTCAAACAATAAGGATTTAAAACAAAGTAAAATTCCAGACCGCAAGGACTGAAATCTCGCAAAACTTCCAGGCTGCAAGGACTGCAATCACAGCAAACGCCCAACAAAAAGGACAGTAGTTCTTCGTGCCACTTATTGGTCATTCGGAGTTAACATTAAACCATAGACTTACATAGAGGTGACAGTTGAGAGTCAAATAATAATTACATAGGCGCCCATAGATTAAGACACAGGAACCTTTGGGGGTCAAGTTATATTATATTGACGCCCATAAGTTACCATATGGGTGCCATTTGGTGGTCATATTATATTAAATAGACGCCCAAAGGTTTAACATGGGAATGGTATTATGGAGTCAAAAGTGTTTATAGAGTTAAGTGGTAAAATTGTTACAAGTGGCTGTAGTTGACCTCAATATGCGCCAATATATGTACGCATTTGAAATCTTATGTTAAATTTATCCACAGGATTAGCATGGGCATAGTATTATAGTGAAAAATGTTTATGGGGTCAAAAGTCTTTATGGGGATAAATGTGTTTACGGGGACAGGGAAAAATGTTAAATTTGTGATTGCTGTAGGTTGTTTCTATGTTCTGAAAATTATCGGGTCGTATGTGAGTTGTAATGTTAAATTGTTAAATATCGTGCAACCATCACCCACTTTCTAATTACAATCCAATACACAATATATACAATCAAGCACCTGCTATTTATTAAAATCCATCACCAACTCTTTCATTGCAATCCAACGTTTATGAGGGTCTACTGGAGTATAACATATAGTTTTATATCATCCAAAACCTAATACAGACTATACAAAACGCCTTGTGTCTAAATTTCTACATCTCTTATTAAACGAAAACAGTTATCATTGAAAAGGAGATGAAACCACTGAAACATACTATCCATCACATTAGCTATACCTTTCAACACCGCATTCATACTATCCAAAACGCCTTGCATAATCACATAACACCCCGCACTTATTATCAGACAAAAATTGGTTCTGTGTAAAAGATTAAGATGAAATAACACATACTTTCCAACACACAATCTGTACCATCCAATATCCCATACTCAATATCCAAAATATATTGTGTAGTGTCTAAAAATCTACACCTATTATCAGACGAAACGGCCATGACATGAAATTAGATAAAACAAACACACCATCCAAAACAATATATGCACTATTCAGCATCCCCAAAACACTAACAAAAATCCCCTTTACCATGACTGAATGTGTGAATGTGTGTGCGTAAGTCACTTATCGATATTATAAAAAGACAAAGCAACGATGGGTGGCAACAATTGCATACACATAAAGCTATGACGTGATGGAAAACATCCGTCCGATTCAGCTAGCGGACGTGAAGGTAAACATGACCAAGATCGATATAGAGATATATGAAAGAGCATATTCATACAATTTTAATAAAGACAATACAAGCCATGTCCTTTTGTTTCAAAACTCGATATATTTAATATAAGAAGCCTCTCTATCACATACTGCAAATTAGTAAGAAGACAAGCACTATTCTAAGCATGTAGGTGTGCACAAGGTTGGCAATGACGTCGAGTCGGACGTGAATTCCACTGTTCTTTTGTAATTGACTCTTATTATGTTTCTGAGCTAAAAGACAATATAAAACCATGGTGTTCACAAAACCATCGATTCAAGTCACTTGGTTTTGACTTCTGGAAAAGTGTTGCCGAATGGGTTTGTGTATAAACATCGTTGCATCTCTGGTAAGCTTATACTTTTAAGTTTAATCTTAGCAGAGTGATAAAAGATTTGAATGAGCAGGATTGTAGTAAATACTAGCTCAATGGGTCTCCATGATGACTTTTCGTCCACTGTACACCGATACTACTTTTAGATTTGTGTATCTGACGAACCCTATGTGCAGCTCTTGTGAAGTAGTAATTTTTTTCTTGGTGTCGTTCTCCATTTCTGTCTTCCAGTCTTGTTTATGCTTCTTGTGCTGAAGAAGATGTCTATATATTCGCTTTGACCCAAGCTTTTATTTCTGCTTGTCTGGGAGTAGGGGAATGAGTCGAAACAGAATGTTCAGTCTGACTGGGTATTCGAGCAGATGGAGTTTGAAACACTTTCCGTGTGTTATCTTCCACCATCCTCGTAGCTGCCCCTGTCTTGGTGACTTTGGCCTTGCATTTCACAATCGTCTTGAAATCTCCCAAAGTAGGTTCAGCTGTGTGTAGACTTTTCTCGTGAAAAAGTTGAAGAAGTTGCATACTTCTCCGTACGTTGCGATTTTTTGGTTTTTGATAAATCGGTTCGGACCACCACCAACTGTCATTCCTGCTGTACCTATGATATATCCGAGAGATTAGGATTCGGAGGCAAATGAGGTATTCATTGTTTGTTCCTACGATGGAGCTCCATTGAGTTTATCCTTCCTTTTCATGGAACGAAAGTGAGCTTTCGTCCTTCTATAAGATTGAAAGGTACAAGTATGGCGTCCTCCAAGACAAGGGGTCACCTATATTTTCAGTTATTTTCTTTCTTATCCCATTACGACTCCTAAAAGTGATCCAACAATTGATCCTAGCGACCCCCTCCACGCGTTGAACCAGCATCTTTTTCATTTGATTAATTGCCATCTCCTTGTTCACCATTTGTCTAACAACGTTTGCCTGAGCGTTGTTTCTGCATATTGGACAGAGGTACCGTGCCTGAGCGTTGTTTCTGCATATTGGCAAAGGTACCGTTCACTTCGATACATTCACACACTTTATTGATGATTTTTTTTGTCGCACTTTTGGTTTGGATTTCATAAGTACAAATAAAAAATCCCAATAAAATATCCCAATGTTTAGCTAAACCAGAAAGCAGTCCCTTTCTTTTTCCTTTATTTGAGGAAGGCTGTGACTTGGGAGGTCGATTTGGAGAGTGGTGTGCATTTCGATGGGGTAACATCTTTATTTCAGGGATAAGAACAAGAATTTCTGAAGTGAATCATATCACACACTTATACTGGAATTTGTCTCCACTGATTGTCGTATCAACTTCATCACAGGCACCACTCGACAATGATGTGCTTACAACTAACTAAATTGTGACAGTTTTTGTTTGGATAAATACAATATACTTTGTAACACTTGTGTTCTGTCTTGAAATTTGGCTTGAGTAAACCCACGTTTTTAGCTACAGCAGCTGCGGAAAAAGAAACATGACTTCCATTCTGTCATCAAATTAGTTAACACGGTGAGTCTTATCAATTTTGACATGTGTCATGGTTAGCTAGGAATTAGAGGTTGTTGGGGATGACACCGTCAGCGATCGCTATGGTTTTCTTGGAGTACGTACTTGTCCTTGCATCAGCACTTTCTCTCTTACCTATATTTTTTTCACTTTTCTTCTTAATTTTGGAACGTTTTTGTGTGGTGTGAACGTACCGTTATCACACAACACTTCTTTAGACGTAGTTTTAGGGAGATGATTCTATTTCTTCTAAATTTGACATTAGGATCCCATTTTAAAAGAGGATGAATGATGACACCGCCTAGAGAACATCTACGTAATGGCGTTATAACTTGAGCCGACTATTTTAAAGAAATTATATTATTAGGACTACTGTATAAGGTGATAATAAGATTCAGAATGAATCTGTGCCTGAAAGGAATTTTTTATAGTACTTAAAGTAACACCTTCTCTTCAGTAATAAATATAACATTATTGCAAATATAATCATTATATTAAGTTACAAACAGGTAAACTAGTGTGGGTGTGTGATTTAGATTTTTAACGTAGCTTTAACAATGTTTCAGTCATATCGCTACTATATCTGCAGTGTGACAGTTTATAGTGATGTCTAGCACTATAACTAACCTCTAATTGCTGAGCGCAAAATGAGGCAGCTGTTAGTACCATTTTTTAAAAAAGTCTTTGGTATGACTCGGCCGGGGTTCGAACTCGCGATCCCTCGCATCTCAGACGGACGCTCTAACCACTAAGCAACCGTAGGTAAACTAGAAAACAGACTATAAAAGTGCATTATGCGATTCAAGTCGGAATTATCTAAAATACAAGCTCAATGTGATAGTAACCACTATAACTAGAGATCACACATCATAAAGTGGACTGCTCTCCGACTAGACGCTTCTTAATGTGTTGTTTTACTCTACTCTATACAAAAGCCATGTAGCCATACACTGCCTGTGCGCTCAATGCCTCAAACACTTTGCTACTGCAGCAATGTGATGAACCATAGTCACCATTTCAAAATAATATACAATATAATAATATAATAAACTTCCCTCGGGTAATGCTGTGCACAAACAAAAAACGAATCCCTAGTACATACATACATACATACATACATACATACATACATACATACATACATACATACATACATACATACATACATACATACATACATACATACATACAGACAGACAGACAGACAGACAGACAGACAGACAGACAGACAGACACACACACACACATACATACATACATACATACATACATACATACATACATACATACATACATACATATATATATATATATATATATATATATATATATATATATATATATATATATATATATATATATATATATATATATATATATATATATATATATACACACACACACACACACATTTCCTTGACCGAGACCAGTTGGTAGGTACACCCTGTATGACAAGAATATCATACTGCTGCATCGATTTGGCTAGTAGAGGTAAGACACAGGTACAGCATTGTTTAACTTGAATTCGTAGGGGAGTTGCCAGGTCGTGATGTATCGCTGATGACGCAGAGTATAGTATCGCACTCGAGTTGATCATTAAACTCTGTAGTCATGTTAGCATGTATCGGTGAAAGTGTTCTAAACTTAAATCGGTCACTGGGTTTCGTGATGGTCCCTCAATTCCTTTTTGGTGCTGTGTTAAATTTTTCATCGTCTTTTTCATGTCGGGGTTAGTGTTCCCTTTATATTCGAGCTCCGCATCTCCGTGCTGTAAATTTTTTTGCTCTGGAAGTCGCATTAGTTTCTGGTACACAGTATAATAAAGTTTTTCTAAAGAGCGACTGAAGTTTTTTGGTGATTCTGTATCATTTTCTCCCTGTCGGTATCTGTATTGCTATATGTAATTTTTGGGGCCACAGCTTGCAAAACTGAAAATGGGTATCTTCTTGGTGCTTGTGGATTGTTGGGTTGTGGCTTTTAGGGTGACGTATATAGCCAATGTACCGTCGATTGTTGGGTTGTGGCTTTTAGGGTGACGGATATAGCCAATGTACCGTCGATTGTTGGGTTGTGGCTTTTAGGGTGACGGATATAGCCAATGTACCGTCGATTGTTGGGTTGTGGTTTTTAGGGTGACGGATATAGAAGCAGCTATCTGCATCAAAGTAATGTACTCGATCGGCTATCATGTACGAGACAATGCTGACATTTCCGCAATGAATTAGTTACTCCTTATTGCAAACGTCTTGGTCACATTTTTCAAAATGATATCTGTATCCTAGAAACCCAGTGATAATGGTAATGGCATCGAAATGCTCTTGGTGATGATAACACGTGAACGTATTGTAATAAAATTAAAGAGATGCGCATTTAGTTTAAGCAATGTGTAGGATTGTGTGATTACATGTTTGATTATTGGAATTCATTGCAGTGGGAAATATACCTTAGCACGAAATAATTAGTCAATTATTAGGAGCAAACGTCACGGAGAGAAAGTGTTAGTGAGATGCCATAGCCAATGAGTAGCGAACTCAGACCTACTCGGCATGACTGTGCCTGTCGTGATATAGCACTTTATAAAAACTAGTGGTGTACATCGGTGTTGTGACTGCAGCGGCAGTATTGTATGGTAGTAAACCGGTAAATTACACAATGGGATAAATGAGAAAGGACTCGGTAGATACCGTTTATGTTACCATAGTCGCAAATGTGATGTAGGTTTACTGGTGTGATGTTCCTTAAAACGTTAGTTCGACTGGCCTCAGGTAGGCAGTTAAAATAGTTCCCCGTGTTAGGAATAGTTGTACCGTTTCTACGGTGTGAATTACAAGCGGAAGGGAAAGTTAATACAGAGAAACTGTGGGGATGTGCGTTTGATGGCTAAATTGCAAGTTGTAAATAATGTGGTCTTGTATTGATTATTGTAAAATTTATGTACTGAAGTTGTATAGAATTCTTTGGAAATAAAGACCCCTGGCTCATAACAGTATTTTCAGTCAGGGAAAACGTGGCCTCGACACGCCAGAGCTCAAGAAACCACCTTTGACGATACATCTTCAATGTATAGACCATTTCACGGTTATGATCTCCCCTTCAAAACACCAGAGGGCGTATCGGTGCAACTCACTTCCGGATAGTTCAGTCAATAAAGATGACAGATGTAGATCAAGAAAATGTGACAGACCGCTAAAAATTCAGCAAGCAAGACTGAAATATCACTATCCTAAACAGACATTTTATCAATATTTTATTAACTGTTTTTTCATCTTTTATTTTTCTTTTCAGTAACTTGCGCTGTTCCCAGCTTTCAAATAAATGTTCTCTGCCCATTTCAAAGCGTCATTATCTTTTCACTACTACCTCAAGCTCTAGTTTGTGTTATTTGATTGTGCGAAAGTGTATCGCTGCGTAAAATGATTGTTAAAGCAATTTATCTCGCTTGAAGAATGATGAACTTTAGCAACAATTTTTTTTTAAATTGTCACCAATTACCTTAAATCCCATGAATGATCACTGTGAATGCTGTATAACTTTCTCTACAACCAAAATCGCATCTCCATTTCTGGCATTTCTCTGCTGTATGTTCAAAGTTTTATTACCATGATTAAAAAAAGAAGGAATAAAACAATAGTACTATGCAATGTTTTATTTATATATATATATATATATATATATATATATATATATATATATATATATATATATATATATATATATATATATATATATATATATAATCAATTGAAATAGCTGCATTTATATTAATGTTCATTATATTTTTCATGAAATAACTTGAGTTATATCGAGGAATGATATATTTCATTTCATATGTTGTATTGGTATGCATATTTATTTATATGTTTGAATGAATATGTTCGCATACGTATATTACATAAACATATTTCTGGTTAAAAACGGGTAAATAATGGTACTAAGATAGAAAGAGTGACTGATAGATAAAGACAACAAATATTAATATTTGTTACTATCCATTTATTATTGTCTTGAAAAGCATGGTTCTTACAGTCTCTTTTTTAAATCATACTGTCTGCAATTTTACATCCGATCACGTGGATCAATATTGATTTAAAATGCGAATCAATGTTATAGGACGGAATCTGTGAAATAATTAAATCTTTTAAACTTGCATATTTGATGCATGGAAAGGCAAATAGAATTTAACTAAATTCAAGAAGGTTGTTTCAGATAAATTTGTTGGTGGCAATCATAAATATTGTCTAAAGACCACAACAAATTTGAGAGTTATTACAACGTGTCAGCATAGGCAAAGACAAATCAGGCTGAAAGTTATTGAATGCACCGTCCGATGCTTGATGTGTCAAGTTTTGAGAAAACCAGCGAGATATGTAAATAATTAAATATTAGGCTGAATGAATGCATGGCAATATTTGACTGGACAAGGCATATATGATGAAATACGGTTTTGATTGTTTGAAGATGTGATAACTCTTCCTAATACCACCACCAAAGAGAAAATGAAACAAAACAAAAAACGTCATTGAGTTGTTATTGAGCTGAATATTGTATTATATTTACACTCAAACATTCCATCTGCATTAATTATATTCCTTTATCTTTATAATAGTTGAAAAGATGTTAGACATATATAATTTATTCAATGGTTTAACCATAACAATTTGTAGTACAGCTAAGATTCTGAAATATCCGGAACTGGAAATTTTTGGTGGGCATGCGCATTGGAAATAAGGGAGGTAATCTTAAGCGCTACGATCAGTAACTCCGTTGCAACCGTGAAATGCCCTATAGAGAGAAACCAAGGCATGTTGAAGTTTTTGCATTTTAGAAAAGCCACACGTGGTCTCTTTCAATATGACTGCTTGTTATAAGGAATTCTGCTTTTCTTGGTTGTTAGGCTCTTTCTGATTGTCGAATGCTTTCCAATGCTCTTTTCATTGTTTTAACTCCGCCTGTGTACTAGCTCGATTTTTAACTGTCGTGATGGATGGAGAGTCTCAAATGTGCCTCTTAGAAAGAGCCCCACAAATCTGTGATGAGACCTTCTACAATATGGGGTGGTACGTTTGGAACTGAACTATTTAAATCTTACTATGTAGATGTAAAGCGTCATTCGAGCTCATCAAGAATGTAATGTTTTTGTCTCTCAAATGTGATAATAATTTTCGGAGCTGCCTAAAGACTTTATTTTGGGTGGATCTTTACTCTTTGTTGTTACACAGGTGGAGGCCGTTGATACGGACTTACTCACTCACTGGCATGTACTTGATATAATAATCCATCTAACGTATGAGGTGAGACGACTTATCCTGTATCTGCAATGATAAAGTACATTGCTTTCCAGAATGTCCACATTGTCAAAAAGGAACGATCTGAGAACAGAGAGACAAAGGTTAAGGTTCCTGTTAACAAAAAGGACATTGCTCTTAAGAGTGTCCAAACAAAAAAGGGAACAAGCAGGAGAAGAAGAAACGCTTGGAACAGAAAAATAGATCTGCAGAAATGAAATTTTGTGATTTGCTGTGAAATTGTCATGGTGATTAAAAAGAAAATATAGAAAATAAAATGTAATTTTACTATGAATATGTGATTTAAACACGCACGCACACAAGTACACCATTCTATTATGGAAAACGGAAATCTTTGATAGTGTCTGAATAGTGTAGGTGTTGTTGGATAGTATGTCTGTATGATTTCATCAGTTTTATGTATCATACTTTTATCGTTCGATTAATGGGTATAGATGTTTAGATACTTCTGAAAACATTTTGCGTATTTTGTATGAGTTATTGGATAGTGTAATTGATGTGTAGGATAGTGTGTTTGTGTGATTTGATCCCTTATTTACTTCGTACCCTTTTATTCTGTTAGTAGGTGCGAGCTTTAGAAGCTTCACAAAACGCTTTGGATAGTGTGTAGAGGGAGTTAGATAGTGGATATTATTCACGTGTTAATATCTCTTATACCCTCATATATTTTCTAGTCATGGAATTTACATGGAAGTTACACACGTTCGGCTCGTTCTTCCCCGGTTAAATTCTTACACATTTATTTTGTAAATTCCCGTAGACCCCTATAATTGTTTGGATACTAAAGCTAATCATAAACATGTGTTGTTTACAAACATTGATCAGGCGGAGAAAGTATGTCCTTGATGCTGACCAATCATTTTAACTTCCTGTTTTGTTACCAAGGTAAGACGAACTCGGTGTTAATGCTCACGTATTACTATTTCGTATTAAATAAACAAAGTTTGTGCTAAAATTATATCTCCCTACTAATAATAGAATCCCGAATCCGAGACAAATATTCATTGCAATTAAATATAATGAAAGAAAAATGAAAAAAAAGAGAATTTTAAACCTTACACAAAAGCAATTTAATCATAGATACGTAACAGTGGATATTGCTTAGCTCTAGAGTGAGTCGTTCCAGAGGCGATGGCAAATCCTTTGTACCACCCCCCAAAGAAAAACCCCAACAAAACAAATAGTTGAAATTGATGTTTTCCGCTTTTATGCCCATAGAGGTGAAAACGTGATAGTAACATCTACGCGTAAGTAAATCGTTTAGATTTTGGCATAAAAGACTCGTACACAAACTGAACGCTGCTGGTGGCACAAACACATAAAATCTTATAAAACGGTTTTCAGTTTGTGTAGGAGTCTTTTATGCCACATTCGATCAAAATCTGTACTTATGAAGAACAAAACAACTGTAATTTCCTTTCTAGAACTGTTGTATGCATAGAGGCATGTTAACTAAATAAATGTAGAACCACCAGACATAACCAAACTGGAAAAGTTAAAATGTTATCTTCACGGAAATAAATGAATATGTGTTTAAAAACTAGTTTTTTTCAAAAATTTTGCCAATAATGTTGTTACGACTTTGTGGCCATTAAGCTAAGTTATGGAAAGAAGCAAACCCAACAAGTTTTGTAAAACTTAACAAATAATTTAATTATGAAAGTTATAAAATCAAAATAGAAGAACAAACAGCGTTCATGCCGAATTAAATCCAAAATAATCGTAAAAAGTTATCTTCAGATTCAAAAGAATGGAATGTTCCAAATAAATTTCAGAAATTCCGATATTCTTCTCACAATGCATTGTCCAGAACACTTTCATTAATTTACAATAGTCCCAAGATAATGCCTTAATTAAATGAGCACTTACATTAAATTCCAATTAAAATTAAATGAAATTCTAATTAAATTCCATTGTATAGACCTAACAAATGCTTCCTCTTAAATTAATGAAACACAACATTAAATACATATGTGGACTGATTTTAACACATGAAACAAGAATCCGAAAAAAAGAAATGAATTAATCTGTTTGCTCAGTTCAAAGGTCTATTACTACTATATGTCTCTATATACCTCACGTACTAGTTGCTACCCCCTATATACTATTTCACAATACCTGATGGGAAATAATTCTTCTAAGAACCAACTTGACCCCACCAGTCAACACGAAAATGCCCATAATTGTCAAAACAGGTTCAATAAATAGGTTGAATATAACTTGTCAACATCTTTGTAGAATTTAATATTTATCAAATAAAATCAATAGGCATGGACAAAAAAGCAAATATGTATTATTTGGCTAATAGGAGATCGCTATAGTTTAAAGCATTAAACCTGGGAATATTGATTCTCTAAGAGACTGATAAAAAAAACTAAATATAGCGTCATGGGTGTTTATTTAAAGTTAAGACTGGCTCTTTATGAAAGGAAAGGTTTAGAAAACCTTTGGACTTCGTTAGGCGTTAGTTTATGGCACTTAGGCATACATCGTTATTTAAAGGTATATATATAGACGGTTGACGTCTATTTAATATAGTACAGTTAGCTCTACACAAAGTCGCTAAATAATTCACATTTGCCAGTTTCATTGGTAGCAATCGAACTGTTATATTGAAGATGTGGAATAGTCTTTATTCTGGGAATTTATTTTTCTTTATTTTTAATATACAGTCTTTGGTAACTTACAAAATGATTATATAATTATATAATCTTGGATTTTTTTTAAAAATCTCTAACCTTCTCATATATAAAGTAACATTTTTACTAACGGGATAAAATCAGACATTGAAAATCTATTCTCAAATCACAGCCGGCGGATAACTTGTCTTGCTTTATCTGCACTGGCTGGTTGGTAATTACGATATCATGCTTTATCTGCACGGGCTGTTTGGTAATTTCGATGTCCTGCTTTATCTGCACGATCTGTTTGGTAATTACGATGTCATGCTTTATCTGCACGGTCTGTTTGGTAATTACGATGATATGCTTTATCTGCACGGGCTGGTTGGTAATTACGATGTCATTCTTTATCTGCACTGGCTGGTTGGTAATTACGATATCATGCTTTATCTGCACGGGCTGTTTGGTAATTTCGATGTCATGCTTTATCTGCACGATCTGTTTGGTAATTTCGATGTCATGCTTTATCTGCACGGTCTGTTTGGTAATTACGATGTCATGCTTTATCTGCACGGTCTGTTTGGTAATTACGATGATATGCTTTATCTGCACGGGCTGGTTGGTAATTACGATGTCATTCTTTATCTGCATGGGCTGGTTGGTAATTACGATGTCATTCTTTATCTGCATGGGCTGGTTGGTAATTTCAAGTCATTTCTCGTATTAATCAGAATATATTTCTGTTAAGACAACATCGGTTGTGGTTTTAGGAATGCACTTAAATGTTATGGATTTGGGTATCCGCATCAAGCAGATTACACCACATATGTAATGACAGAAAAGGCAGAAAATGGTCCTATTACGAATCTGTCTTCTGCCGCCATAATGTGCCCTATAAGCAAATGTAGTTCCATATATAAGTCTCAATGTCGGCGAATTACATGCCGAGGTTTTCTCAACTTTACGGAAAAGACAGATAATGTTCCAATTGTTCTTGTCATATGAAAGTGATTATTTCTTTTTCACTGAAAAAACACTTCTCTTTGCGGAATCAATAATGGGTCACATGCCAATTGATAATTATATTGTAACCAATAATGAGATCATGACATGGTCGATCTTCCTCATGAACAAAGATATTCAGGGTAAGTTTTCTTTTACAACAGACTCACTTGTTTAGCAGAGCTTTGTTATTTAATGTGTTACCACATCCAAGACACGCACATACACTGAAGCTGAGTTGTAAACCATTTTTTAGTACAAATAAAGTACTAGTACAAGAACAGTCAACTATTTCATACATTTGAAAGTAGATTTAAGTGCACTTCTGCTTTAAATGGACGTGCAGAAGTGTACACGTCGCAAAAGATCTATTTTACATGCTAGTGTATTTTGGCTCCAATGTCGTTTACAATTTAAGTTTTGAAAATTATTTCTGGATCTGAAAACGCTCCAGAATAACTAACGGTAAATGCCATAGAATCCTAAACTATAAAATTAGCGATTATCGAGACTGTTGAGAACCCCTAAAGATGAACAAAATGATTGACAATACTTCCTAGAATCCCTGACGAATATAGTAATGATTGACAGAAGCGCCATAGAGTCCCTAAAAAATTATTAATGAATGACAAAAACGCTTTAGAGTCCCTAAAGAATTAACGCATTAGAGTCCCTAAAGAATTAATAATGATTGACAAAAACGCCTTAAAGTCCCTAAAGAATTATTCATGATTGACAAAACGCCTTCGAGTCCCTAAAGATTTATTCATGATTGACAAAAACGCCTTAGAGTCCCTAAAGAATTTTTAATGCATGACAAGACTCTCTAAGACATCTAAGGAAAAATGATTACCAATCCGTCATAAGAATCAATAATGATATTAGTAACAACTGCCAATATTCTCTAGAGTCCCTAAATAAATCAGTAATTATTACTAATACGCCTTATAATCCCTTATGGATTTATTAATTATTGTCAATGCGTCCTGGAATCCGTAACGAAATTAGTCGAAACTACCAAAAGGCACTAGAATCCGTAACGGAATTAAGAATGATTACCAAAAATGTCGTCCATATTTAAAATGTAAATTTTAACATTGGATAATTAAGACAAAATTTTAAAATATGTACAGAGTTGAAACATTTTGGAACAAGTGGTGCGGTGTTCGGATTACAGTGTGGTGGGGTTCGTGATTTCAGTGTTGCAGCGTTTAAGATTCCTTTATGGCTGTGTTCAGAATTGCAGTGTTGCGGTGTTCAGGATTCCAGTGTGGAAGTACTTCCTGTTCCAGTGTGGTGGTGTTCAAGATTCCATTGTGGAAGTGTTCAAGATTGGAAGTGCTCACTATTCCAGTGTGGTGGTGTTCAAGATTACATTGTGGAAGTGCTCACTATTCCAGGGTGGCAGTGTTCAGGATTCCAGTGTGACGGTGCTCTTGATGTCTAAATACCATCTTTTTTTGAAAGGGCTACATAGTCAAACTTAATTTAAATTGGTTTATGCATCAAATAGCGAATGTCCAAAGAATTGATTCGATGTATGGCAAAGTATGAGAAACATCGTACCCCCCAAACCCACACAAAATGAGACCAGAAATAAATATACTTTAAGATTTTACCGAGGAGATATAGTTTTGTAAAAATTGACAGAGATAATTAGTGCGATGATTTTGTTGCAAGTGACCATATAAACGCTCACTGCGATGTTTCCACTGCAAGTTGTTTGGATGCATGCACCCAATGGGTGATTCCATTGCAAGTTTATATGTACGTAAACATCAAATTAGATGATTTCACTGTAGTTGTTGTTGTTGTTACTGTTGTGTGATTTGGATTTTTAACATAGCTTTAACATTTTTAAGTCATACCGCTACGATGTCTGCATTGTGGTAGTTTATAGTGATGTCTATAGCACTGTAGCATGATGTCCCACCCAGTCACATTATTCTGACACCAGGGCAACCAGTCCTTACACTAACCTTTTAATGCTGAGCGCTTAGCGAGGCTGCTGTTAACACTATTTTTATGTCTTTGGTATCACTCGGCCGGTTCGATTCCGCATCCTTTTCGCATCCAAGGCGGACGCTCTAACCATTAGGTCAGTTATTGTGTATGTAAACAACCAGAGATAGTTTCACTGTAGTTGTGCACGTAAATACCGGATGCGATCATTCCATTGCATGTATGTAAACACCAAGAGTTTTGGTTTGTCACATTCATATGCGATTTAGTCTCAGTAAATCTTTATTTGTCCCAAGATATTTTCTTGAACCAGTTGTCTGGCATGTAATTTAAAATCGTTGATCACCATTTGTTTCTTTTCACGATAATTATAAATATTATTCAAGACTTTGTGCAAGTTTCCTTGCACCACACATATATGTAGGTCCTCTAAATTTATTCTTTTATCGTCAGTATAAAGATCAATTTCACATTTCGTAATCACGTGAAGGTCAATAATGATAGTAAAAGCAATGTATAATAAAAACAGCATTGGTCCCAAAAATGGAACATTGTGGAATACCACATATAATAGGTTCGTAATAGAATCTATTATTGTCAGTAACTACTTTCTGGTTCTGTTTGAAAGATTGGTGTCAAATTGTGCTACAGACGGAGCAATGGGCACATTCGTTGCTTTTACCGTAGAATCGAACGATGAACAATGCCCAAAGCATTTTAAATGTATCACAAAGTTTACTAACTATATCTCCTGTATTGTGGACACCATAGGAAATAATGATATCTCTCAATTATTACTGGGACTGGATCTTGAAAACCCTTTTATATATATGTATGTATGTATGTATGTATGTGTGTATGTATGTATGTATGTATGTATGTATGTATGTATGTATGTATGTATGTATGTATGTATGTATGTATGTATGTATGTATGTATGTATGTATGTATGTATGTATGCATGCATGCATGTATGTCTACGCTTTTGTTGATTGGTATTAAATCAGGAAATAAATCAATGAAGATCCTTTTTTATTTGTATTAATTAGGAAATATATCGATTTAAACAATTTTGTTGACCTGTATTGATATCGATGGAAATGATTTTGTTGATTTGGGTTGTTCAGCAAATATATGGATGGAAATACTTTTTTTTATTTGTATTAATCATAAAATATATGGATGGAAATGCTTTGATTTGTATTAATCAGAAAATATATCGATGGAAACACTTTCATTGATTTCGTAAGGGATTAGATAAAATGTCTGCTGATTGCAATTTATTCTGAGTCAATTCCATCAATGATTCTAGCTTTGATCCTATAGAGATCAATAGGTTCCACGGTACTAATCTAGTTTCCATAGCAAACACTTTGATATTGAAAATTAAACTGCTTAAAATTTCTGAGTGCTCATGATCAAACCTTTATTTATCAGTACAGATGAAAAATGGATGTCAGCTTCTCTGTATAGAAAAGGATTTGAGCCATGGCATTTTCTCGACCTGCATGCATTTGAAACGTGCTTTCATTTCGCTCCAAAGAGTCTGGTGCTAATTTCAGTAGTGAGTGTTCCAAACACAAGACTGTTATGTTGTGTATATTTAATTTAATTGGAGTTTTGTTGTTAATTTTTTTGTTGTTAGTTTTAAATTTTTATTTCCATTACATGTTATTATAACAAAACAGTTTTTTTTTTATTACTGAATTTGACATTGTCCAGAAATTCAGTTCAGTTCTGTTTGACCTGACTGTTTTATAATTTCATTGATAAACAACCAACAACAGAAACGTTTTATCTAATTGCTGACCTCAGTTTTTGTAAACAACTTTTTTTTATATAAAAAAAATGATTTTTTTAAATATCTTTCTCAGAGTAAGAATTGTTAAGATGAATCAAAATCATACCTGGATTATGTGATGAGTGGCATGTATCAATTGTTACAAACTTCTATTTTATTCCAGAAGAAATTAACTTTTGACACTCACCTGGGAAATCTGTTTTAGTTAGCGGATAACAATATTGTATAAAATGTTGAAAGTTTCAGTTTAAAAGGCATACATCTGCAAACCAATCTAAAGGTTAACAGTGTCATCGTATATTCTACCAAAATATTGAGAATGTATATCCCTCAAACTCATAAATTTTAAATGTTTACTTTAAATGTTAATTCATAGTGTATACTACAAGTATGAGTTTTAGATTTGGACCAAAGTCTCTATACAGAATATAAACCCATAGTGTGCCTAGTATTGTTGTAAGTCAAGGTAGTATCAACAGAGGTTATTCATGTACCAGATTACAGAAATAAATTATTTATTAAGTTTTACTTGTTTTAACTTGTTGGTTTTCTCTCTTTTCTGTTATTTAGTTTAAGATCATAATGTCATAAGAATGTTTTTATTGATTTTCGTCCTATTTCTATACAATATAGTGTGTAAGAATATTATAGCCACAATATATTTTGTAGCCATTGTGTGAAAATTATATTATTCAATTTTCATGGTGTACATTATATAAATAATGAAAAATTCACAATCTCATATTTATAGCATTTTTAAACAAATTATAATTATATCCATTTCTGAAATTGTATTACCAGAACAATGAGTGTTTCTATTATTGAAGAAAATATTAAATGACTTTTTTAGTAAATACATTATACAGGTCTGTCAAAAAAGCCCAAAATATTATTCTTTTTCAAATACATTGCGTTCATCTTGATAAATTAATTGACTTAAGATATATCTTGAATGCCAAATGACTAAGACTTGAACAGTCGTATGAGAATAAAAATGAAAAAGTCATTATATGATGTTGTGCTGGCGAAAAATGAAGTCAGTGATCCAGAATTACCTGACTGGGTCATCTAGTATGGATAATAATACCAGTGCCTGGCAAAACATTTTTAAATTTACTGTGTTGCAAATGAAAATTGAAGCCCTGTATGTAATTTACATGGACTTTCAATGTCTGAACATCCCAGTGTACATTTCTGAGGTTTTGTTAAATACAGTCTAAGTTGTGGAACAAATCCCATGGTATTTTTGTTATACTGTAGTCCAATGCAACAGGCAATCTGAGCCACCAATATTGTACCTCACCCAGGATGCTAGCTTCCCCAGACATGGTACAAGTATTTATAAAATCACTACATTTCACAGAAAAATGGTTATGGCAACAACTTGCCTCACCTGTGTACATGATTATGACTAATGATGACATTAATAGGTTTTCCAGACATTCATAGCTGGATCTGTAATTGTACATTTGGGACCTATGAAGACATGCATAACCACTGCCACATCACCACATCACTGACCACTGCCATATCACTGACCACTGCCACACCACTGGTGTAAAAAAAGGAGCTGCAGACTGCACATGCTGCAAATTTATGCAAACAAAAAATCAATTCCCAAAATGCTTTATAACCTCATGGGATTCATAGCCACTAAATATAAAACATAATAGCAACAGTGTCAATATGCACTAATAAGCATAATTCCAAACACAATGGAAAATATAAGATGTTTTGGCTCATACAAATGCAGTGCAGTTCCAGATGGATAATCCATGCAGCAAATGGTAATAATCAATTCCAAATCACTAGACAGTGGTGCCAACAACAGAACATTTGGTTTACTGCCATACAACAACTTCACTACACCCATTACAAATTTCCACTATCGTTGGAGGTGACTCCATATCAGTAGTTGGTAAATCCAAATGTAGGTTTGCTGAAACTTTTTGTCACAAATCTTTGCAGTACAAAAAATAAAACAACTAAATTCTACATATTAAATTTGCAGTTATATTTGTGATTAAGCATGTATGTTAACAACTCCAATTAATGCTTGGATTTTGCCAACATGACTAGATGATGCCAGATATACAAATCAGACTGGATGGTGCCATATATACAAATCAGACTGGATGGTGCCATAAATAGAAATAAGACTGGATGGTGCCATAAATAAAATAAGACTGGATGGTGCCATAAATACAAATAAGACTGGATGGTGCCATAAATACAAATAAGACTGGATGGTGCCATAAATACAAATAAGACTGGATGGTGCCATAAATACAAATAAGACTGGCTGGTGAAATATATACAAATCATTATATATCTGCACACAAAGGCAACAAAAGAGTTTGAAAAAGATTTCTTCAAACTGATGAAAAATGCTATAATTGTCAAAACTATGGAGAACCTCAGCAAATACTAGTTTGATCATGCCCATTATAGACAAACTGAATCAGATACTTGTAGCATTTCAGGCATGCACAATATTTGACCTCAAAATAATGGCCATTCACAGCAATAGAGCCAAGCTGAAGGTGGCAAAACCCATCTATGTTGGCATGACTGTGATGGACTTAAGTTTTACTATGATAAGATCAAACCACAGTATGGTGGCAACATCAATATGCCATGATATATGGCCAATGACTTGCTTTTGATGAACACCACAACCAATGATGTGTATCCATATATGTAACCCTAACATCAACATGCCATACATGGCCAATGACTTACTTTTGATGAACATCACAACCAATGATGTGTATCCAGACATGGCTAAACCAAGTTGAATAAGTGAATTTGATACCAGTGTGTATCCACTGTTTAGTAACGTAAATAAAAAGATTGTTGGCAAGTTCAAAGACGAATGTGCTGGCAACCCAATAGAAGAATACATGGGTCTGTGTCATAAAAAACACTTGGTTGTGGTTGGACCACATAATGGTATGAAAATCAAAGAAGCAAAAGGATTTCATAAGGTTGTTGTTGCAAAATATTTCAAACATGAGTGTAGAATGTTTGAGCAAAAGCAAATTTGCATACACAACAAATGAAATTGATCAAATAACCATGACATGCTATCATTGAATGACAGTTTGTTTCAGCTTGACACTGTTCTCAGCAGAATTACCCATTAAGTGTACATTCATAAATCAATTATAAATTAACTTAGTGCATTAAAACAAACCCTAGTAATAGTTCTGTATATGCTGGAATGACTTGCAATTTTTCATATATAAATGCTCTGCTTGGTCGACAAAGTTCACTTGGCTTTGCAGCTGTGTTCATCCACAGTCATCAAATGGAAACTTATTTGTTATCCTTGTAGATAATCCAGTCTGAAATTGTAAATAAATTGACAGACCATACTGGGTCTGTAGCATAATGTTTCCTGCTTATTGGTTCCCCTTGCACAACCTGTCACCAAACAAAATTATTTCTTCATGGGTCTAATACCAGTGTGTATGAAATCAATTCATAAGTAACAAATACAACCTTCTGTCAAATCCTCTCAATGGGTTTTAACCAAACTGTTTTCATTATTTTGTGCTTGTATGACTGATGGAAGTCATGTTACCCACTAAGATGATTTCTCTGTAACCACATCCTCATTAGTAATTCTTGCGTGTACTAATGTCCAATTAACTGTTTTGTGTGTGTGTAAATCATTCCACAATTACTAGATCAATAAGTATGTTAACATGTCCAACAAAAATGAGCACCTTATGTTTTGTAAACATGCAGTAACTGCTCCAAAAAATTCTTTACCTGGGTCAACTTGAGAGCTGTTGCCATGTCAGCAGTGAAATTGTGTACATATGTAGACATCAAGAGCTTCCATGTATCTGCTGGCAATATCTAGTTAATGAGTACTTGCATATTTGTTCCTGGATGCAACCTTGTGGAAGAAATAAAAGATCAGCCTGTTGAACTTCATTTGGTCTTCTCACTTCAAACCATCCATGTCTTTGTTGGTATGGGCACATTAATTTCCCACAATGCTTAAGCAATGTCATCTTTCACTTTTTGCTGAGCTTGCTAACTTTCCAACAGCAGCTGTACCTTTCCAACAAATGTAAGGGCTATATTTTATGGTAGATAATTTTTCCTCAGAAACAATGCTTTTTTATTCATGTTTGCTTGTTTATCATAACAATATAGATCACCTCTTATGAGTTGACTTTGGCTACCAAGACCAAACCTTTAATCCTCCATTAATGATCCATCTAGCAATGTTTTTCTCTGAGATTATTTGCATTTGTGTCATGGAAATGATTGATATCATCATATTGATGTACATGGATGTAGCTTTTGAGGTCAAGGTCATGCAGTATCAACAATATTAATATGTGCTTCCCCAGGATTTAGTCAGTTATTGTTAGAATTAATTTGTATATCAAGTTATGTTCAAGGCTGACAATAATTATATCCAGGGATGTGATTTTCACCAGGGTATTTTCTCCATGGTCTTCCACGCAGCTGTTTTAACACAGCAACAACATCAGCAACACACTGTTTGTTAGACCATGGGCATCTATAGCAACAGTTTGTTAGACCATGGGCATCTATGGCAATATACTTTTTGTTAGACCATGGGCATCTATGGCAACACACTGTTTGTTACACCATGAGCATCTATAGCAACACACTGTCTGTTAGACCAAGGGCATCTATGGCAACAGTTTGTTAGACCAAGGGCATCTATGACAACACAGTTTGTTAGACCATGGGCATCTATGGCAACACATTTTTTGTTGACCATGGGCATCTATGGCAACACAGTTTGTTAGACCATGAGCATCTATAGCAACACACTGTTCATTAGACCAAGGGCATCTATGGCAACAGTTTGTTAGACCATGGGCATCTATGGCAACACACTGTTAGACCATGAACATCTATAGCAACACAATTTGTTAGATCAATGGCAACACACTTTTTGTTAGACCATGGTATCTATGGCAACACAGTTTGTTAGACCATGAGCATCTATATCAACACACTGTCTGTTAGACCATGGGCATCTATGGCAACAGTTTGTTAGGCCATGAGCATCTACAGCACCACAATGTTTGTTAGACCATGGGGATCTATAGCTACAGTTTCTTAAACCATGGACATCTATGGCCAATGGATCTAAATGATCTGACAAATGGAAATTTCTTTGCTCTCCATGGTACACAAGTTCCAGAGACTGCAGCTTGATCATTACATATTTGACCCCATATTGAATTCGCAGTGTGACTTTTTATGCAGCAATTTTCACAATCTGAGGTACGTGCAAAGATTCATGTTAACCCAGTTTATGAGTAGATGCTGAACATGATATTAATCAAGCAACTTCTGATACAAGTTTATGGATACTATATAATTTAGCAAGTAACAATTTGTATTTCAGACTTTGAGAATATTCAAGATAGATTTACTGCGGTTACTTTACTTTAGTCAGTGAACATGATGCATGTCATGTTATAAATAATTGTCTATCCAAGGAGTTTAATATAATGGTTGCAACAGACTGCATGTGTGTGTGTGTGTGTGTTTGTTTTGGATTTTTAATGTAGCTTTAAAAATGTTTTGGTCATATCACTAAGATGTCTTGCAGTTTATAATGATGTTGAGCACTGGGGCATCATGCAGCATGATGTCCCACATAGTCACAGGCTGATCAGTACTATCACTAACCTCTTATTGCTGAGCACCTATGCAAGGCAACTGTTAGTACTATTTTTTATAAGTCTTTGTTATGACTCAGCTGGGGTATGAACCCACAACCTCCTACATCCAAGGCAGATACTCTAACCATTAGGCCACTTGAGCAGTTGGCTGCAACAGAGTGCACTATTAGATGGACATTAGCAGGTAGATAGAATCCTTAATTATACATACTGTAAAGAATCAACAAATGTAATTAATAATTATTTCATTAAAGTGAATTTCTCAAATAAAAAACAGTATCCCTCATAATTATCATGAAAATGAAAATAAAAATAATGATACTGTACAGAAAATTATGACTTTATTTCCTTTCTAAAACAGCAGTAAATGAATTAACATAAAGTTAAAGAAATGTAAAAACAATGATCACTATAGGAGGTGACTAAAAGATTATTTTTAAATTATAACAATAAAACAGTAAAATGCAAACTAAGTATTATAGAACAAAACAATTCATACTCTAACATAGGTTTTGTTATTCAAACAAAACATATAATTAATGACATTCTTGTGTGTGTGGAAAAAATCAAAATTGAGAGACAAAGATAGCCAGAGAATAAGAGGATTCTAAGTTTAAAAATTCAGCATTAGGATGGTTCTATGCTTTTGTTCATCTATGAACTATTGTCAAGCCATAAAAATGCAATGATTACAATCTCCTGCTGCACTCCATTGCAATATCCTGCTGCACTCCATTACAATTTCCTGATGCACTCCAATACAATTTCCTATTTCACTCCATTACAATCGCTTAATGCACTCCATTACACTCTCCTGATGCACTCCATTACAATTTCCTGATGCACTTGACTACAATCTCCTGATGCACTCGACTACAATCTCCTGATGCACTTCATTACAATCTCCTGATGAACTCCATTACAAATACTTGATGCACTCCATTACAATCTCCTGATGCACTGTACTACAATATTCTGATGCACATCATTATAATTGCCTGATGCACTCCATTACAATTTCATGATGCACTCCATTGCAATCTCCTGATGCACTCCATTACAATCTACTGATCTGCACTACTACAATCTACTTACACCCACCATTATAATCTCCTGATACAAACTATCTTATAATGTCCTAATGCACACCATTAAAACCTTCTGATAGAGCCAGTTACAATCCCCTGATGTATTTAGCATATTGCTAATGGATTCTATCCCACTGATTTAACTTGTAAAATAAAACCTCTAATCCCGTCCTAAATTTCAGCTGAAAGTTACACATCTTCAATATCATTTGCTGTATTCAAAACTGATAGGCTTCTACCTCATCCCATGTACAAGTCTCCACAAGGTCTGGTCCAGTAAAGTAATCTTACTGACAATATGACCATCCTTTAGTCAGTGACCTTGACCTTTTAACCCCAAATCAACATGATTTTTCCTCACCCCATGTGCAAGTCTCCACAAGGTCTGGTCCAGTAATATGATCTTACACTAATATTACTAACTATATAACCTTCATTTAGTCAAGTGACCTTGACCTTTTGACACCAAAATCAACATGATTCTGTTCCAGTAATCTTACACTAATATTACTTACCATTTGACCTGCCTTTAGTTAGTGACCTTGACCTTTTGATCCCAAAATCAATAGGATTCTTCCTTGCCCTAATTGCAAATCACCCACAAAGGTTAATAACTGTTACAGAGGCAGAACTGGTGTTACAAAACTAGTAACATATAGACAACATAGCATACCAATTAAAAGTAATGGTGTAAATGTCATGTGTAGAAGTACAAAACATCTCACAGAATTATGTCTCCCCCATGCAATATTACTTCCCTTCTCTGGTTGAGTGAGCACAACAATCATTGACCTTATTTGAGGGAGATATAAAGATTTGTTTACTCATAAAGCTTAACTTGCCTTGGATAAACAGATCTTTTTATCCACCCCCATCCCCACTACAATGAAAATAAATATACAAAATGCCCAGCTTTATGGTAGGTGTATAAAACGCTTTTATCAAGAAACATATGTCAACAACAATTTTATGGAGATTAACAGCTATTAAATAACTTGTTAGTGTGCAGAATTAATAAACATCAATAGTTTTAATCTTTAAAGAAAAATTCTGTATTTTGCAGTGACTAACTAGCCTGAATCCTAATAAACTAGCCAGAATTAACAACAGACGGGATTAGAATAAATTAGCAAAGATTGTAGTCTGCTAGCTAGAATCTAAATCATCTTGCTAGGGACATAATAAATTAGCTAGTATCATAGTTGGCTAGCTGACATCCAACTTGCTAGAATATTAAGGAAAAAGTTAGGATCACAGTCTGCAGCTAGCATCCAAATCAACTTGCTAGGCTCTTATCAAATTACCTAGGATCACAGTCTACAACTAGCATCCAAATGAACTTGTTAGGCTCTTAATTAATTAGCTAGGATTATAATTATGCTCTTTAGTAATACCCTGCTGAAGACTTCAAATAAAATCCACTGAATCGATTCATTATTGCGCTGTACAGAAATTACTTCAGTCATATTGTATACTTGATTAGTATACATTTTGTGCAAACTAAGAGTCTGACACACTCAATGTATTTCAGGAAACATTTCTAACTTGCTTTATTTGCTTAGAAAAATCCCACAGAAATAATGGATGACTTGGTCAGAAGAACATTCCTTTACACATCATAAACCAGTGTCACTGTGACATAAGTGATCATAAATTGTTGATACAATTTTGCTAATAATGGAGGCTTTTATGGACAGTAGATAAATATATTGCTGCCATACTGACATTTTGATCTGTTGGTCATTTTTACCTATTTCCATTAACCCAGTCAATGGCACATGAGAACCTTGATATCACAAAGAATAATAGTAAAGGAAGCAGACTAAATGTTGTAGCTTAGCTGAATTACAATCTGACATCATCAGCAAATTAAATTATGTGTTAACTAGCATGTCATCAGCAGCATCTTATGTCACTGAAAGTTAGCAACTTTTTCTCCAATGTGTGGCACAAAATCTTCACATTCTACGCCAGTTACAAATATGAGCAATTTACAGTAAATTCAACCTAAATGAAGTGTCATAAAGTTAACAAAGCATACAATTTTTTTTAAGGTGGCATTTTACCACAAAGTTTAGAGCACTGGCTGTCATGATAACCTACTGTGAGGATTATGGATTTGATTTCAGGCTGCAAATTTATTCTGGTCAAATATTTAAGAACCAGATCAGGCAAATTTTTAAAGCTAAAACATTTTCAACAATCTTGCAGCACTTTCACAACAGATAATGTAAACTAATGGAGATAGCTGAAATAACCATACTACAAACTTACGCTGCATCTTTGCTTTAGCACAGCTATATCAGATACAGCACAACATTGTAAGACAAATCATATATACTGGTGATATACCATAAGATCTAGATATTATGTGTCCATACTTACACTTTAAAGGAATATGATTATATTTCAAATTAGTATGGAATATGCTCCAATATTAAAATTGAGCTTGTCAAAGGTAAATTATTTTCACACTAAAATAAAGGACTTATAAAAAATCAAGTTTTTTTGCATTTTTCAAAAAAAACCATCATAAAACTGCCCAATGTGACTAAAGTCAAAATCAATTCATAAGAAGAAGTTTGGATGGATACCAATGCAGAAGTGATGTTCTTATGATATTTTGATAACTGTCTAATAGCCTACTAAAACAATGTCACCAAAACATGAACTTTATTGTCAGATCTCTCTTGTGTCACAGATGACCATTTCAGTAAGATGCAAAAATGCTACATCCACAGTGATAAACATATTACACTGTCATTGATCAATACTGGATTTGAGTTTTCAAACAAAGGTAAAAAAATGTCCTTTTCATAACATTAATTTTAGTATATGTATTTGTTATCCAGATTTTGAAGTATGACATATTAATTACAAATGAACAAAATTAAGATAACTGCCATGTCCTGTCAGAGAATAACACAAGGTATTCCATGATTGTTCATACCTGTCCAGTTCAAAGGCAGATTTACAAAGCACATTTACCAATGTGTTAATGAGTAGACACTGAAAATATAAATCTGTTAATATCTAGGTATAAACACAAATAAAAATAAATGTAAACCTATTTTGGTTAATACACTCGTATATAACTTGGGATGGTTATCAAAAACACTAAAGAGGAAAGGGAACCTGACTTGCTATTTATTAAATTTATGTAACTCTCCCATAGTCATAGTATAGTATCTATCACAACTACTCAGCACTCTATTTGGCCCCATCTGATTCTCTGTCAAGCCATCACCCTGGCAACATGACTTACTATCAAAGAAATCCAGTAGTTCTTTCCAGATTATCATTTTCGTCTTAGAATCCTTAACATCACCAATCTTACTGTCATTGCTTTATTATACTCCATATTTACTACTCATGTTTTATTGAAAATAACATGCAATATTTTATGTAGACCAAAGTCTAATCCTACTTTTTAGTCATGGCTAATTTTGCAAAGTTCCTGTATATATGACTAAATCCAAGTCAATCAAATCCTATTTTTCCACTAAGAATTAGTTACTCATAATTTGTCAAATGAGTTAATGTAATCGTGTTTACTCTTTTGACTCAGGAATCAGCTGATCATCTACATAAAGCTCATGAATGATCCCATCCCTTCTTTTTCCGCTGCTCAAAGCACGGATAAATGCTGAGTGAGCACCAATTTCAAAATGAGTTTCCGTTCCTTCATCTGTAAATTCGCCCTGTGAGATAAGAACAGCAATTATAAATTTCAATATCCTTCTTGGTTGGCTATTTGATTTAACTTTTTTAATATGAAAATGTGCAAGAAATACTAGATGACAAGCTGTTTCTACCGCTGTAGTGTTGTACATATTTACAAAATAAAACAACAAAATGAATGATTTAAACTTTTACTGTTTCCTTCTACCACTAAATTTCATGTGACACTTCAGTTGTTTAGACTGGTGATGAAAGTTAAACACTGAAGCCAAACCGACTCATGTTTTATGCTGGTTTAGCTCCTGAGCAATCCAACCATAATCAATTAATCTCTTTATCCATTTGAACCATAATCAATTAATCTCTTTATCCATTTGAACCATAATCAATTAATCTCTTTATCCATTTGGCTGATTTTGCATAGCATGATCCATGCTGACAAACTTCAAACACTAAAGCCAATAGACCCTACAGACTGAATCAAATTGGTGTTAGTTGTTTATGCTGTTTGAAATTAGCAACTAAACTGCCTTACCCTGCTTAAGCCAGTTCACAGCCATGTGATCAAGGTAATATTACCATAAATATACTACACTGTAAGCAAGATGTGAAAAAGAGTGAAAAAAATTAAATTTTTCAATAATAATGTTGTGTACATGAGAAATTTCAATGAGTGATGGAAGGGATGGTTCACTTATTTGCAGTCTCACCTTACAATGGCAACCAGAATTAGCCTCAGGCCGTAAAATATGAATAATTTAAAAACAAAAGGACAAGTACTTGTATTAAACAAAAGGACAAGTATTTGTATTCAGCAGAAAGACATGTATCTTTATTAAATAGGGCAAATATTTGTATTAAAACAAGAATCAAATATATTAATCTTGCAATATAAATTTTAAAAGGATGTAATTACAACACATTAATCTGCAAAACACTTTTCAAAAAGATGTAATTACAATGCATTACATTGGCAATATTCATTTCAAAAAAATGTAATTATGGCACATTAACCAGGCAATATTCTTTTCAAAAAGATGTATTCATTTTGCAGTACAAAGTTAAAATGTGTTTAATTACAACATATTATGCATACAGTATAAATTTTAACTGGATGTAATTACAATTGGCATTATGAAATATCTATAAGCTTATATGTATAAATAAACAAAACAGATCATCATTTTCCTTGGATGAAAATTAATAGTTACATTTGGTCCACAAATTTCACTGTATCCTAATAAAAAAATACAAAAGGAAATACTCACTGCAGTAGGAACTACAGATCCGTTCACCCAAACATTCAGTGTGTCTTTTTCTACAAGTAAAATCAAACAAGCTTCAATAAAATTATGATTCACATGACTGTTTTAATAACCTGACTCTCTAAAACAAGGCATGCAATGTTTGGTCTGTACCGAGTATATATTGATAAACCCATACAGCTGTCTGGCTATCTAAAACAAGGCATACAATATTTGGTCTGTACAGAGTATACATGTATAATGATACACCCATACAGCTGTCTGGCTGTCTAAAACAAGGCATACAATATTTGGTCTGTACAGAGTATACATGTATAATGATACACCCATACAGCTGTCTGGCTGTCTAAAACAAGGCATACAATATTTGGTCTGTACAGAGTATACATGCATAATGATAGAGTATACATGTATAATGATACACCCATACAGCTGTCTGGCAGTCTAAAACAAGGCATACAATATTTGGTCTGTACAGAGTATACATGCATAATGATACACCCATACAGCTGTCTGGCTGTCTAAAACAAGGCATACAATATTTGGTCTGTACAGAGTATACATGTATAATGATACACCCATACAGCTGTCTGGCTGTCTAAAACAAGGCATACAATATTTGGTCTGTACAGAGTATACATGTATAATGATAGAGTATACATGTATAATGATACACCCATACAGCTGTCTGGCTGTCTAAAACAAGGCATACAATATTTGGTCTGTACAGAGTATACATGTATAATGATACACCCATACAGCTGTCTGGCTATCTAAAACAAGGCATACAATATTTGGTCTGTACAGAGTGTACATGTATAACGATACATCCATATAGTTTTCTGACTCTCTAGAATAAGTTATACAATGTTTGGTCTGTACAGAGTATATAATGTAACAGTTACATATCAACTCATTTAAAGTAACATAAAGAAAAGAGCAAAGACAACAAGCTTTGTAAATTTGCCATTTCATGTACATGCATGAACAAATCATGGAGATTTCAAAATATTGCCAACATATTTTACAATGTCCACAAGTATTATTAGTAATGATAGTGATTGCAACCAATCATTTACATAGCTATTTCAGACTGTTTACGTATATGACAAAACTGTCATACAAATATTGTGTTTACGCAAGTCACATTTATATTCTAAAAAAAATATGATGTTTCTAACAAAATATCAGATCCTGTGAACATAATCATCATCATAATAATAATTACATTTAAAGATGTAAAATGAAATAAAAAGAACTAAAATTTTAACACCTGTAATTTAACTACAGGGTCATAATAATAATGAATCACTCATACAGCTCTCTGACTGTCTAAAACAAGGCATACAATATTTTCTATGTACAGAATATGACAGATCCAAAAGAAACCAACTCTTTAGAACAAGGTATAAAGTGTCTGGTCTGTATAGAGTATAATGACAGACCCACAAAACTGTCAGACTTGGTCAAACAAGGTATAAAGTGTCTGGTCTGTGTAGAGTATAATGACAGACCCAAAAAACTGTCAGACTTGGTGAAACAAGGTATAAAGTGTCTGATCTGTGTAGAGTATAATATCATCCCTTTTTTCTTTTAAATATTTGAATTCTTTATTCACCTTTGATAACAATGGATACACTGTACCTATCAAGGTAATGTAGTATACACTATGTGTAACTCATACCAACCATCAAGGTAATAGTGTAGTATACACTATGTGTAACACATACCAACGTATGTACCTATGGCCAGTGGCTAGGCTACCACTTTATCTGTACCTATGGCCAACAGTATTTTTGGTCTCCTTTAAGCAGTTTTTGCTGACGTGTTTTGACCTCCAACCTATGTGTAATCATTATTACATGTATGGCATTAGGAGGCTCTTTGATACAGTTCGCATTTCTTATGTTTCTAGACTTCCAGAAGGAAGTAAATACTTATCATAAGTTATAGCTTTTATGCCATCACCTTGAACAGTTGTATGTGATATACACTGTATATATATATATATATATATATATATATATATATATATATATATATATATATATATATATATATATATATATATATATATATATATATATATATATATATATATATATATATACACACAATCACTAGATTTTAATTACCTCTTATCTGTTTTCGTTGTCATACATCATTTGCACTCCCTGTTGATCGAGAATCTTTATTTATCTATCACTGTTACAATTTTATCATTTTACCACTTTTAAATAATGAAAGATGTATGGTGCTAAATAGCCTCATAGTGCTAGTGTGCCATAAAAATTCAACCAACCCAATTCTACATGCCCAAAATTTCCCCCTTTCTAATACTGTCATACAATGTTGCAATAGCTGTAAATTAAATACAAATTCAATAGGGTTCAAAGGTAATGCAAGTGTCATTAGCATTCATCACAGCACTCACTAGAGACTGAATGATTGTGGTGTTCAAACTTCTCTAGATGAGTCAGAACCAAGTTGATGTATGTTGATATGTTGTTTACAGTATGTTAAAAACAGCCCATCCCACTTATGTTCTTTGTGTTTGCTGGCATGCTTTATAAAGTAAAACTCCATCAAGCAAAAGTTCTGAAATTTATTTTGGTTGGGAAGTGCTGATAGGTAATAGCTTCACTAAATCACCTTTAAAAAATTAATTACACTCGAACACTATTCCGACAATTGAACAAATCATGATTTGCATTTTGCACACAAATTTATTAAAATTATAATATATATGGCTTAAATATTCTCATTCAAGGTAATGATATATAACTACTTTTGTTGCTGTATATGCTTTTAAATTGGTGGGGTTCCAGGAATTAGACTATCAGATCTTTTAGTACTGTAGTATACACTATGTGTAACTCATACCAGCCATTAAGATAATACTGTAGTATACACTATGTGTAAGTCATACCAGCCATTAAGATAATACTGTAGTATACACTATGTGTAACTCATACCAGCCATCAATGTAATACTGTAGTAGACAGTATGTATAACTCATACCAGCCATTAAGATAATACTGTAGTATACACTATGTGTAACTCATACCAGCCATCAATGTAATACTGTAGTATACACTATGTGTAACTCATACCAGCCATCAAGGTAATAACTGTAGTATACACTATGTGTAACTCATACCAGCCATTAATGTAATACTGTAGTATACACTATGTGTAACTCATACCAGCCATCAATGTAATACTGTAGTATACACTATGTGCAACTCATACCAGCCATCAAGGTAATACTGTAGTATACACTATGTGTAACTCATACCAGCCATCAAGGTAATACTGTAGTATACACTATGTGTAACTCATACCAGCCATCAAGGTAATACTATAGTATACACTATGTGTAACTCATACCAGTCATTAATGTAATACTGTAGTATACACTATGTGTAACTCACCAACCATCAATGTAATGCTGTAGTATACACTATGTGTAACTCATACCAGCCATCAAGGTAATACTGTAGTATATATACTATGTGTAACTCATACCAATGTAATAATGTACTATACAACTTCTGTAACTCAAACCAGCCATCAAGGTAAAATTGTAGTATACTGTAACTCGTACCAGCCATCAAGGAAATACTGCAGTATACACCATGTGTAACTTATACCAATGTAATAATGTACACAGTGTATACTACAGTAATAATGTAATATACGCTGTTTATAACTCATACCAACCATCAAGGTAATACTGTAGTATACACTGTGTGTAACTAATAATAGCCATCAAGGTAATACTGTAGTATACACTATGTGTAACTTATACCAATGTAATAATGTACTATATACACTGTGTATAACAGAAACCAACCATCAAGGTAATGTAGTATACACTATGTGTAACTCATACTAACCATCAAGGTAATACTGTAATATACACTATGTGTAACTCATACCAACATAATAATGTACTATACACTATAGTAATTACACTGTAACTCATACCAGCCATCAAGGTAATACTGTAGTATATACTATGTGTAACTCATACCATCCATCAATGTAATATGGTAGTATACACTATGTGTAACTCGTACCAATGTAATAATGTACTATACAATGTGTGTAACTCATACCAATCATCAAGGTAATACTGTAGTATACACTGTGTGTAACTCATACCAATGTAATAATGAACTATACACTGTGTGTAACTCATACCAACCATCAAGGTTATACTGTAGTATACACTGTGTGTAACTGGTATCAACCATCATGTTGTTGTTATTGTTGTGTTGTTGTTGTTGTTGAAGGGTTTCACACAATTTTTCAACACAAGAAAGGCTATACTTGCGGCTAGGATTATTTGGTGGAGTAAGTACCTAGGAAAAACCCTGGAAAGAACCACTGACCCATGAGAAGCTACTGGCAAGCTTTTCTCACATACTCACATTGGCCAAACCCAAGACTTGAATCCTTGCAGACAGAGGTGAGATGGCAGTGATCAGTAATTGTGAGCACTTTAGGCCACTCAGCCACTCAAAGCCCATCAACCATCATGTTTTAATACTGCAGTACACACTATGTAAAGGTACCAACCATCAAGGTAATACTATAGTATACACTCTCTATAACTAACAACAAACATCAAGGTAAAATGGTATTATACATTGTGTGCTGAAAATAAGCATCAGAGTAATACAAAAATGCTGCATTTGTAATTTTTGAGTAAGACTTATCCAATTAGAGTACATTTATTACTCTCAATGCTGTGTACAGTTTGAGTAACATTTATTACTCTCAATGCTGCATACAGTTTTATGAGTAACATTTATTACTCTCAATGCTGTGTACAGTTTTAGGATGAAGAAGCCAGGCACTGTCTTCTTGCTTTTGAGCACAAGCACTTAAGGTCAAGTCCAAAACCCTCAAATCAGATACTTGTTTCTCTGTGTATTTCTACTTCAATGAAAATAATGATGCTAGTATATAAACTAAAGATAACAAGATCCCAAAAGTTTGATAATTCTAACTTGATTAACCCTCAATTTACATCATGTCCAAATTTTCAAACTTTTTGTTAAAGGCTGATATGCTCAAAGAAATATGAATCTTTGATCGTATTGTATTAAAACTTGCAGCTCACCTAAAACAATTCTAAATGGATTGCCCGCTATGTGAACAACCCATGCTTTCTGAACCTTGCTCTGGTTTTCAGAGAATTTCTGAAGACTCTTTCCATTTACTTCCAAGGTATATTCATAAGCAAAACCACTGACAGCATCAATACTTATGGTACATTTGGCCTTCCCAACTGTAAAATGCTCCTTTCCAACAAGTTTGAACATCCAGTCCTGTCTGTATATTTCCTGACAAAGAGAAAGAAGAGCATCATACCTACTGACATTGGAGGCAATTATGCACTGAAAAAATCAAAGTAAAAAAAAAATCAAAAAAAAAAATCAAAGTGTATTGTAAATATATGGTACACATGGAGTAAATCAATACACAAAGATAAAAATCTAAACAAAAATCTATTTACAAAATATGAATTCTGTATGCATATGTGTATATGTCACCTACTTGTTCTCTTTTCAGTTTTTTCCATTTACGTGATGTAATTTATAATATCACACTCAATCACATTTTTGGGAAATGTGGTGACTATTATATTTGTTACCTCAAGTAACTGTGAATTATTGAATGCATGCCATGAATAATTTGGGACATATTATAAGATACCAATTTTTCTGTTTGCAGCAAACTATTTCTGTATTTCTGTATTTAAGACTCAACAATAATTATTCCATACAAACAAATAGTCTTCTCTCCCAGTCCACAAATTTATGTACTGAAAGTGTCTACTGATGTAAAACTACAGGAAATGATGCACACAAAGATAAATGGGTTTACTACATGTGTACTGTAAAAGCTGCATTGCTTCATATGTATTGTATAAATGGATTTACTCCATGTGTATTGCACAAATTGGTTTACTCCGTGTGTGTTGTATAAATGGATTTACTCCATGTATATTGCAAAAATTGATTTATTCCATGTGTATTATATAAATGGATTTACTCCATGTTTATTATATAAATGGATTTACTCCATGTGTATTGTAAAAATTGATTTATTCCATGTGTATTGTATAAATGGATTAACTCCATGTGTATTGTATAAATGGATTTACTCCATGTGTATTGTATAAATGGATTTACTTCATGTGTATTATATAAATGGATTTAATCCATGTGTATTGTAAAAATTGATTTATTCCATGTGTATTGTATAAATGGATTAACTCCATGTGTATTGTATAAATGGATTTACTCCATGTGTATTATATAAATGGATTTACTCCATGTTTATTATATAAATGGATTTACTCCATGTGTATTGTAAAAATTGATTTATTCTATGTGCATTGTATACATTGATTTACTCCATATGTATTGTATAAATGGATTTACTCCATGAGTATTGGTAATACTGTATAAATGGATTTACTCCATGTGTACCATATAATGGATTTGCTCCATGTGTATTGTATAAATGGATTTACTCCACGAGTATTGGTAATATTGTATAAGTGGATTTACTCCATGTGTACCATATAATGGATTTGCTCCATGTGTATTGTATAAATGGATTTACTCCATGAGTATTGGTAATATTGTATAAATGGATTTACTCCATGTGTACCATATAATGGATTTGCTCCATGTGTATTGTAAAATGGATTTACTCCATGTGTATTGTATAAATGGATGTTCTCCATGTGCATTGTATAAATGGATTTACTTCAAGCATACTGTTATAATTGTATAAATTATGTGTATTATATAAATGGATTTACTCCATGTGTGCTGTACAAATGGATTTACTCCATGTGTATTGTTAATACTGTATAAATGGCTTTACTCCATGTGTATTGTTATAATTGCATAAATGGATGTACTTAATGTGTATTGTATAAATGTATTTACTCCATATGTATCGTATAATGGATTTACTTCATGTGCATTTTATAAATGGATTCACTCCATGTGTATTGTTATAATTGTTTACATAGATTTACTCCATGTGTATTGTATTAATTGTATAAATGGGTTTACTCCATTTGCATTGTATAAATGGATTTACTCCAAGTGTATTGTTATAATTTTATACATGGATTTACTCCATGTGTAATGAATAATTAAATTGGATTTATTATGTACATTATAATTTTATACATGGATTTACTCCATGTGTAATGAATAATTAAATTGGATTTATTATGTACATTATTATAATTGTATAAATGGATTTACTCCATGTGTATTGAGGATGTACCTCACCATCCACACTGATTACCTTTTTCACTGAGGATGTTCCTCATCACCTACACTGATAACCTTCTTCGCTGAGGATTTACCTCATAATCCACACTGATAACCTTCTTCACTGACAATGTACCCCACCACCTACACTGTTAACCTTTTTCACATTGGATGTACCTCACCATCCACACAAAGCTTCTTCACATTGTTTGTACCTCACCACCCACACTTATAACCTTCTTCACTGAGGATGTACCTCACCATCCACACTGATAACCTTCTTCACTGAAGATGTACCTCATCACCTAAACTGATAACCCTCTTTACAGATGATATTTCAGGTTATAATAAGGAACCACTTTAAGTACCTCAATATAAGCTCTGATAACCCTCTTTCTGCAGGTTTCTGTGTGTTACAAGGGATGACTGTAATTACCTCACCATCAACTATATTAAATCTCTTCCAAAAGGTTGTTCCATGTTACAACCACTGTAATTACCTTGCCATCTATTTTTACTATTTTTTCCATATGATGCTATGTGTTACAATAAGGAACCACTGTAATTACTGCATCATCAACTCAAATAACCCTCTTCCCTGAGATAGTTCCACTTTACAAGTGACCATTGTAATTAGCTTATCATCAACTCAAATAAATCTCTTTCCTGAGGTAGTTACATTTTACAACAAGTGACCATTGTAATTACCTCACCATCAACTCTTATAACTCTCTTCCCTGAGGTTGTTCCATGTTCAAACTCCACTTTGTGTTTCCCATCAGGTAGTGACAATGTCCATTGTCCGACCAGATCAGAAGATGCCATAGTTAACTATATTGCTAACAGCTGAACTTGTGTTCTGCAACTGAAAACAACATTAGATTATTTACAAAGTAAAGCTTCATTCCTTGCATCCATATATGGTGCAAACAATATAAGATACAAAAGGTATGAGGTACTTTTTGAATTAGAGAAACTATACAAAAAAATCCAGAGAAAGGTAACTAAGTATGACTGGGTTACAACTATCCAGAGAAAAGTAACTGAGTATAACTGGGTAACAATTATTCAGAGAAAAGTAACTGACCATGACTGGATTACAACTATCATGGAATCATATAAATTCTCTTTGTTATTTGTCAAATACATGTACTCAGGTGTTGTTTTTTTTTGTGCACAACGATGCATGAGGGTGATTTATGTATAATGTACAAATTTAAAAATAGTGAGTTCAGTTCATCTTATGCTGCATGTGTGAAATACTTTCAATGGGAAAAACCAATATTCATCAACCAAACAGATGACATATGGGCTACATCATCTGTATGTTGATATCTCACTGTAAACCAAAACATTACACTACACAAACGTTATCAGTGAGCAGTCTACATAAGTACTTACAGATCTCCTGCTGTAGAGCTATGACAGTTATTTATTAATTTCTTAAGTATATATATATATATATATATATATATATATATATATATATATATATATATATATATATATATATATATATATATATATATATTACAGGTTATATCTTTTTTACTACCTTTTTATTTTTGTATATTTTCTATGTAGTTCCAAATTTCATAGTATAATGCAATATTTTCTATTCTTGTATGTGACTTAATTGGAGATCTAAATTAGTGTTGAAGTTGCATTTTATTAAGAAATGTTTAGTACCATGGGATTCTTATTGGACAAAGATAGGTTCACTTCTAAACCTGTTTATTGCTTTGAAATGTGCCGATAATGTAATTTGTATAGTTTACCATATAATGTGTTATGTATATGCTGTGTCATTCTTAGTACATGGTGTTAGATTTGTTTTCAGCTGATCAGAGCTAACTAAAGCAGCCATAGAGGTGACAATAGAGCTAGTTGAATAGCAGCCATAGAGGTGACTGAACAGTGCTGGTTGAGTAAAAGGTGATCAGATGTTGCTGACTGATTGGTTGGCACTGATTGCCTAATAGATCAAGTGATTAAATGGTGGTCAGTGATTACCTGTAAAGCTAACTGCTTGATTGACCTGTATGACTGGTAGCCAAGTATTCTAGCAATGGAGTCATTTGTGTAACTCCATACATGTATTCTTTTAGCAAAGGCTAATTTTGGGGTTTATAATATCATGTTTTTGGACTGTAAAGATATATTGTCTGATATCTGTCCCATTTTTACTTTGTTTTACTATTTGAGTAAAGTACATAATTTTTCACTGTTTGAGTGAATACATCACTTTTACTATATAAGTACATAAGTTTTTACTATTTGAGTAAAACACATCATTCTTTTTTTATTGTGTGAAATTACTGTGAATCATTAACATTTGTTCTTGTACTATGTAAGGTCATTTACTTGTAATTATAGTTATATTACCTTAATAGGTTCAAGAAGATTGTGTTAATTTGTCCAATAATTGCATCTTATACAAACACATATTAATCATAATTCTTTTTTTCATTTGAATCATTCAAGTGTTGTTGTTGTTGTTGTTGTTGTTGTAGGGTTTAATGTCATTTTTCAGCATAAACAGGCTAAACATGGTAGCCAGTATAAATGGTAGAAGAAGAACCCAGGAAACGCTGGAAAAAACCACCATCCCACAAGAAGCTAATGGCAAACTTTCTCACATACCTACATTGGCTGAACCAGAGACTCAAACCTATGCAGACAAAGGTGAGATGTCAGTGATCCATAAAAAATTTGGCTGACATACATTTAATATTTAAAGTATAATACTCTATTGTTATACATGCAAAAAATAGGACTAGAAAATATCAAAGATGCAAGTAGATATATTTTAAAGTTGTTACATTAGCCACACAGCTACACTGGATTCCATTGTACATATTACATTAGCCAAGCAGTTACACTGGATTCCCGTCTACATATCACATTAGCCACACAGTTACAATGGACTCCATTGAATGTGTCACATTAGTCACAGTTAAATTGGATTTCTTTGTACATATCACATTAGCCACACAATTAAAATGAATTCCATTGTACATATCACATTAAGTACAGTTAAACTTGATTCCATTGTACATATCACATTAGCTACAGTTACACTGGATTTCATTGTACATATCACATTTAGCTACAGTTAAACTGGATTCCACGGTACATATCACATTAGTCACTTACTCTGGATTCCAAAGTACATATCACATTAGTCACACAGTTACACTGGACTCCATAATGTACATATCACATTAGGTAGAGTTAAACTGGACTCCATTATGCATAATACTACATCAGCCACAGTTACAATGGACTCCAGTGTTACATAAGAATCTATTTTGACATCATTTCACAAACTTATTTAGAACAATCTGAACCTTTCTATGCCATAACTATCATATACTATCATTTAAACAATACTAAGACTACTACTACTACTATACTAATGATAATAATAATAAAAATGATGATTTGGTTTTATGGATTTAGTACCATTTTCAGCACATGGTAGGCTATAACAAGTGGCCAGTATAATTGTTGGAGGAAGAACCTGGAAAAAGCCCTGGAAAGAATTGTTTATAAACCAGCAGGACAATAGAGAGTAATCACAGGCCCTGGAGTTTAAAAAACAACTGGATCTCTCCTAGATCTTATTGAAACAAAATTTGACTTGTATAAAATTAAAAAGTTTTGTTCGACCCGGGTTACAATACTGGCCTGAGCCCAGGAATATAACCCCCCTTGTTGACACTGGCCACCAAAAACTAGCAGCATGCTTTCTCACATACCCACATTGGCGGGCTAAGACTCATGCCCACGCTGACAGAGATGAGATGCCAATGATCTGTAAAGGTGAGTGTCTTAGACCACAAGAGTCCAACTACAAACCCCGCAGGTCATTTTTAGCACTCATGCTAAATATCAACTGTGTAATTATCAGCATAATTACTATGCATGTATGTATGTATGTATGTATGTATGTATGTATGTATGTATGTATGTATGTATGTATGTATGTATGTATGTAAGTATGTATGTATGTATGTATGTATGTATGTATGTATGTATGTATGTATGTATGTATGTATGTATGTATGTATGTATGTATGTAAGTATGTATGTATGTATGTGTGTATGTATATATCGTATGTATGTATGTATGTATGTATGTATGTATGTATGTATGTATGTATGTATGTATGTAAGTATGTATGTATGTATGTATGTATGTATGTATGTATGTATGTATGTATGTATGTATGTATGTATGTATGTATGTATGTATGTATGTATGTATGTATGTATCATATGCATGTATGTATGTAAGTATGTATGTATGTATGTATGTGTGTGTGTGTGTCTGTATGTATGTATGTATGTATGTATGTATGTATGTATGTATGTATGTATGTATGTATGTATGTATGTATGTATGTATGTATGTATGCATGCATGCATGTATGTATGCACAGTGTGACCCCACTATAACACAGTAGTTGGGAGCCATAGCCTGTGTTATAGAATGAACCATGTTATAAGCAACCAGATCAGTTAGCTGAAAAATATGATGCATGTACCCGAAAAAATGGGGGGGGCAGTAGGTAATAAATGTGGTCACAAAGATATGTGCTTCAATTATCATCTTAAATCGATGCATATTAAATGAAAAAAAATCTGATAAGGCATATATTATATTTTACTTTACTCAGAGAACAATGCATTGGTACATATACATTGTATACTGGTTATATATAGATGTATAATGTTTAGCAATTAAAAAAATATCTATTATGTAACAAATGGTTAAGCGCATATACATTTCAGCACATCCCAAGTCAGTAAAAGTTTGTGTTTAAAGTGACATCAGTAGAGTTCATAAAAAAAAAGCTAACTTTGATAGCACAGTGAAAAGGTTCCAGTTCATGGAAAATGAAACAATCCATCAGATTCCATTGCTTTTACTTAAGTTCAGTACTGACTTCCATTTGAAGAGAGGTTCTTTGTTTTTATTTAAGATTGTACACAGCTTTCTTTGACGAAGGGCTCATGCATTATTGAAGTCACAACTAAAGGACAGCTTTGAAGAACCAAACAAATTCCCATTTCTTATTGTGGTAGCAACATAAAAGATTTGAATTGCTTGATTGAGACTGGATGTTTTCCCATTTGCTGAGTAGTTCCTTGCTGCCTACTGAATAGACAAGTGAGAGATTGTTTTAATTTTTTCTCTTTCTTTTATACATTTGGGGTAGTTGAGTGATGCTACCTTCCACACATGCATCAGAAATTTAAAGTAAGGGTCAATCGACGATAGAGATGCAGTCTTATGGTTTGATGATAAGGATTACTATAAAAAATGTGAAAGTTCTGAAGGATTTAATTCTGAGTGAAAAGACAAATTTTACTTACCATCCACATACAAATATCAGTCTATGTAAATATGTTAACTACTGGCAAGAGGCCAACTATCCGATGAAAGATAGATTATCCGATAATGCCTCGTCCGGTTGATCTCCACTATCAGAAATGTAAATCTGAAAAAAGTGGATATCTCAAAACATACAGTACTCATGCTAAACGTCATTATAAGCGTATTATGATATAACTAATGCATTGATAAGATGGCTAGTCAATTTTAACAAAGATTTTATTTATTTAACATTAAATAAATTTCAGTACATTTTATATCAATTTTGCATTTTTCCTTTCATAGAGTCTCTAAATTTCTCCACTCCAAACCAATGGTTGTATAGATAAGTTTAAACAGCCAACAATGTTGGCAAAAAAAAATCACCAAATGGTTTATTTTGCTGCCAAAATAAAAAAAAATCTGCAATTTGAGACATTGGCAAGGCTTTGCAATATTCCTGAATAAACTTTTTACACATTATTTTATGTATTTCAAAGATGAAAACACTATTTTTCTTTTATGAGAAAAAGGAATATAAAATATCAGGAGCCATGCCACAATCTTCTTGTATCATTCATATGCAATCTCTTCCCTAAAATGATAATAAATGCTTTCTTCCATACTTTTAGGAAATTTGTTTCCATGTATGAGAAAAAATACATGAAATTTCAAGAACCACACCACGAACCTGTTATATTCGAATAGCGGGGTCACACTGTGTGTGTGTGTGTGTATATATATATATATATATATATATATGCACGCACACCATCTTTCATGTAACTTTTTATGCACGAAAAATAATTATTAATTTTAATGTACAAAATTTATATGTAAAATAAATAATTATCATTTTGTGATACTGACTGTGTATACAAAATAAAGGAATTGTACCCCAACTAGTTCTATGTAACACATGCTACTCAACAACATGTGGGTACAAAAATACTAGATAAAATAAATATTTTATATCTCATTCTCCTCTCAAATTATAAGTGCATATGAGATTGATGACAAAAATTTTGTCAGTGTACAAGACAATATTTATTCAAAGCAGTATTTATTTGTAGCTTTTGCAATGAGAGAAAAGACCATATTTTCAACTATCTGATAATTGTGATAATCCTCATTTCTTTGGAAACTACTATATTCCATTATCAATTAACACCTATAAATCAATAATTCATTCTTGTTTTAATTATGATTTCCATTGTTACAATAACCACATGGCTATGTGTGTTATTTACATGCTAACTAAATATACTAAGAGCTTTGGTTATTCCAGATAGAGGTAAAGATTCAACAGAAGAGGTGAAATCAGCGAGGCTGCCAGTTGGGAAATGAGGCTCTCTTTAGGGAAATGAAAATCTATCAACATGCTATCAAGACCATTGTCCATATATCAGATATTATAAGCATAAGTGATCATACATATTACTTGTTATTCTAACTTACCAATAAACATAACAACAGAGAGGTATATCATAGAATACATTCATATATTTAAGTTAGAACAGTACAAGCACTTACAAGATTGTATATGTATGTATCAAGTTAACAGAGTCAGTGACTTTCAATCTGACAATAGAAAATGACAATGTTTTAATAATTTATTTTGTATGACTATAATGAAACAACAAGACTACCTGAGTATTGGT
>JAEAOA010001875.1:1730000-1847500 GCA_016746295.1 Potamilus streckersoni | reverse complement strand
CAAACTTCAATTTGGTTCAAGTTATAATACTCAACCGTCTGTTAAGACTGATCAGAAATCCTTAAATCTTCCTTTGTGTTCTTATTGTAAGAAAATCAGAAACTTTATTTTTAATAGATTTAAGTAAAAATGAGCAATTTAATAAAGACAGAGCTGTGCCAAATGTTGTTTCTCAAAGGTCAAGGTCATATATTGGAAAGAATATATTTGTTGGGTGAAAGAAACCTTGTTTCTGATTCTATTATTGAGAATTATAAACCTTTCATGTCTTAAAGATTCTTTATCACTTATTGGTGATTTGGCCAGCAAATTCCAATTAGAATGCTTAATGAAACATGAACTTCTCAGACCCTTCTGTTATCAAAATCTTTGCCTTTTCTGAGAAGACTTCTTCTGAAAGCGTTCTTGTTCAGGGAACATTCCACTCCATTATGTTATTTTAATATCGGACTTATTTTCAAGACAAGTAACTTTTGGTGCTTTGAATTTTTTGCCCATCGAGGGAGCTCATTTATTGCTAGGCAATGACTTACATGGAGATAACGTTGCAATTAATCCACTTGTAACTGACAACATTCATCCTATAGAAAATGAAACTCATGATTTATGCCCAGCTTGTGCAGTTTTGAGAGCTATGACAAAGAAAACTTTAGATAATGGTATTTTCAGGTAATTATTTCCTTAACTGATATATGTGCTGGCCATGCTTCTGATGAGGTCACTTTTGCTCTTCATTTTCATCAGTGAACAGATATTTATAACAATGATCCTCTTTTAACTACTCTCTCTCTCTCTCTCTCTCTCTCTCTCTCTCTCTCTCTCTCTCTCTCTCTCTCTCTCTCTCTCTCTCTCTCTCTCTCTCATCAGTGTGATAACTGATAACCACTTATCGTCGAACAGAAACAAGAATCCGAGATGTTTTATTTATTATTTTAGAGGGTCATTAGCGAAATTGACTCTACTATTTTGATACTGGAAAAGATTGGGACAAAGTTGTTCATTTACGGTTATTTACTGTTAGGGAATTGGTTAAAGAATCTTTGGTATTTAGTCCCTTTAAACTAGTTTTTGAACATACTGTGCGTGGACCATTGAACTTGTTAAAATATAAATTTCTTTATAATGAAGATACATATATTAGTCTTCTCAGCTATATTTCTAATTTTAGATACAATTTTAGATTGTGAAGTTGCAAGAAGTAATCTACCCTCTGCTGAGTCCAAAAAGAAAGTATTGGTTTACAAAATACAAAAAAAAAGTTTTCAGCTTAGTGAGTTCTACCTCTCTTGCCCTTTTCAATAAAATCATCTCTAAGCTAATTATTATGGTCCTTACGCTGTTGAAAAGAAGGTAAATGATTCAAATTATATCATTAATAGTTCTGGGAGGCGAAAACAAACGCAACTGTGCCATATAAATATATTAAAGGAGTATGTTTTGTGATAGGTTAATCGTGCAGTCAGTTTCATTGTACGTGTCCCACAAAGTATGGATTTAGCCAATGGAATGCAATCGGTCTGTAGTGAATTTGGTGTAAGCAATCTTTGGAATTCAGAAATTATGAATAATCGGGACCATTAACAATCACATCCGAAAAGAATGCACTAAAACAATTATTGCTTGAATACGAGCACTTTTTTCCAAATGTTACAAGAACAAATAAAATCTACCAAGACGCTGAAATTGTAGATTCCATTCCAGTGAAACAACAACTGTGCATGACGAACCTTCTTAAACAGAAATGCTTGAATAAAGAAATTCAGTTCTAACTGCAGAATGATTTCATAGAACCCAATAAGAGTAACCACATTACATGAAAGTAGCATAGAGATATGCCAACATTTTATCTACTGTGCATGTTTTAAATGCAAACAACTTCACCTTACATACATCACTCTCTCAAAAGTATATACCAATTGGTGAGCGCCTCCTAATTACCAAACAAATAAAGAAATTACGAAAAATAAGCGACGTTGTCTTAGTGAATGTAATGATCCACCCCACCCCCTCCAACGTAGTATGCAAAGAAACAGGCGCTGCATATTTATTTCTCAGCAATACCAGAGGTGGTCCAAATGGACTGGGTCGGATGGATACACCAGTTTGAAATGGTTTTTGCTTGTCTTCTGGAAGCAGTTTATTTTAGCGCGTCATACCCATCCAGTCAGTGTCTTCCGTCAACTAATCACAAAGTGTGATTTCGTTTGGCATGATTTGGTGTGGAAAATATCATTTCAACGACTAATAGTGGCACAGCGCAGTTCAGTGCAGTACAGTACAGCACATTTAGTAGGGTCCCTACTATACTATGGCTGAGGAGTAAAACCATTAGTTGAGGTGGGCATGCTCCTGATGCCAAAAAGTAACATTGCAGCCACTGGTACCACAACCACTACTCGCCAAATGTTATCATTAGCCGATCTTTATTTTTTATTTCGTTCTTTCCGATTTATCTCATTGTATGAATTTCAAATGTGCATGAACAAAAATAATTTTAAATTTTGTATTAATAAGTGTTGCAGAAACTTTTACAATTACAGAGGGATTTACTTTAGTACAACAGCGGTTAGAGGTCAATAATTGGGTCCCAGGCCGGTACTGATATCTTCTGTCAGTATCGATACAATTTGGGGGCTGATTTTTCGGCCTACAGGAAGTAGACATAAAGGGTGAATACTCCCTGTCATTGGCCAATATGAGAAGTCTTACCTCGCACACGCTGACTGGAGTTAAAGATGTTTAGAGCTTTGTTTCTTCAAAGAGGGATGCCTCATAGTTAAAATTAAAATCATTGGCAACAATAATAATGAGAGAGAGAGAGAGAGAGAGAGAGAGAGAGAGAGAGAGAGAGAGAGAGAGAGAGAGAGAGAGAGAGAGAGAGAGAGAGAGAGAGAGAGAGAGTTTGTTGCTGCATCGTTTGCCTTTAAACAAAATCCAACATTGTTGGTAGCTTATACCGTCCCACCGACAGCAATGTCGAGTACAGCTAGATGTACTTAGCAATGAGTGACCTATAGAACGGATATAAAACCCACATCCTTTAATTAGGCGGTAATGCAACCCTTCCGGTCATAAACTAACTACTGATGCCATAACGGGACATTGGTAACCTATACCCATCAACTAAGCATTCAAAGAAATAGGCTGCGTACAAACAGTGAACTTTCCTACCTGGCTAGAAACCACTCACGATATATTGTGCATCAACGCGTTAACGATATATTGTGCATCAACATTCGTAGATGCATCAACATTCGTAGAAAAATGCATCCAACTCCCAGACCCACTTATCATACATTGTACTTGTTGACACCTGCGGATTACCTGCTATGGGCAAAGAAACGCGTTAACCATTTTCATTTGGCCTTGTCTTAGAGCATAGCACATCAAAACCAGTGAGTAGTATATTGTACTTTTTGAGCAAGGCTTTTTCCTACAAGACGTTCGTACGCCCACAGCTCGAATACGCTTCTATAGTATGGGACCGACAATTCAAAATCAATGCAGACCAACTAGAAAGAGTCCAAAAGTGGGCAGCAAGATTTTTTTTTTTTCACAGCGACTATCGACTATCCAGTAACATCACAAACAAGCTGAAGAACCTTCAGTGGCAAGACCTGAGAACCCGACGTCAACAGAACAAGGTCATCATGATGTACTGAATCATTAAGCAACTGGCTGAAATATAAATTACAGGGCACTTGATCCCCTTAAAAGCATTGACCTGAAGACATGCCGACAGGTACGGAGTACCATACTGTTCCGTGGACGCCTATAAGGCATCCTTCTTCCCTACATGCTATCGTCTTTGGAACTGCTAGCCAGCGACAGCCATTGCAGATCCTTCTGTTGACATCTTTATAAAAGGTCCACACTGGTGCTGCATGTCACAGGTTTTAGCATGTACACCGTGTGCTATTTAATCCCGTTTTCAACCCGTACAAAGAGCCATTCTTCGCATATATACATATTTCATCACATTGGGTAGAGGCCAACCACTTAATCTGAAGAAGAATAAGAGAAAGAGATTATATAAAGTGAGAGGACAACGATCGCGCGATCACCATCAAGAAGCATGTTCTAACTGGTGATTAAATTAAGAATTGTTTGCGGTTTTCATCCTCACTTCTATCCCTTTCCGGTGGTTGTATATTAACAGATTATATTTGAATTTGTTCGCATTCGTAACTTGCATTAGAATCAGCATATTTTTGTCTCGCGAGATAATCCCATGTCTTACACACTACCAGTAAAGTACTGAGTCTAATAACCACTAAAAGCATGTGATGGAAAAGGCAGAAGATATTCCGATTGACAATAACCGAAGATATTCCGATTGATTTGGTAGCTGTAAACAATCATGGCGGACACAAAACGAACTTTTCGAAGTCCATCTAAAACGGTAACTTATACGAACAAAACGACGCAAAATCATGATAATTTTCAAGTTAAATTGAATTGCACAAAACATAGTATATAGTTACCATCTACCCTATGCTTTAGGAAGCACATGCAAATATAATATTGACTGACAAAAGGCCCGCCAATTTTGTTTCTGCACGGGCACGTAAACTTCTTCGTTATAGATATGTAATCTTAGTAAGACTGTAATCTTTTCGGTTTAAGTATGTTTCGATCTTCTTTAACAACAGGATCATTGTCAGTTACAACAGTATTGCTAATAAACTACACAATAGTATAAGAATCACGTCAGTTATAACAAAAGGTACATGGGTCATGTAAGCGCATTTTTCTGATATAAATGGAACAATTAGTTATACATTTAAAATGTAATCGTAATATAGTAATAGTAATATAGTTGTAAGAGAGTTTATTAAGTCATGATTTTTGAGTAATCTGCACATTAACTGTCATAACAAAATGTCCAGATTAATATGAATCGTTATGGACATTTACAGTGGCATTAGACTGGTTCAAGAAAGCTTATATTGATTTGAACTATTTCTAGTGCAGGGGAAAACCAGGTATGATTGCATGAACAAGAAGTCTCATGCATTTCCATTTATCTCCCGTATGGATGTTCAACAGTGAATGGGATAGAGGAGTAATATACAATAAGTTTTATTCTTGTATATATGCCATGTCCTCAGAATGATAATTTAGCATGATGTAAAAGATAACGAAATAAATTTGCATTGACACCTGTGTTTCTACTGTCTTTTACTTGTATGAAGGAACATATTTGTATGGGAAAAAAGTACAGTATTATGTACAAATTGCAAATTGAAGTAAATATATGACATATCATATGGAAGATATATACTAAGTTACATAATTACCTCCATTTTATTGGACTTGTGTACTTTTTTTTTTTTTTGCAGGTGTTTACCAAAGTTTTGTTTATAAATGATGTCAAGATGTTGAACTGCATTACATGGCATGCTATGCTAAAAATATGACTTTTATTTCACAAATCCCTGACAGTAATTGCATGAAAAATAAGATTTTCATTACTCTTCAAAAGCAGAAAAAAGTAAAGACCTTAGTACATGGCTTTACATGTCCCACAGTTTAAAAAAAGGCAATTAAAAGGCAAAGAGGTATAAGCCACCATTGTACTGCTTACTTAATTGGCTCACAAGAGCTATTGTGGTGTTTTAGAAGAATGAAGTGGGTGAACCCATTGTGCTAATTTGCATAGGTAAAGATACCACAAAGTGGAACAATCCAATATAAGTAAATCAAACAGATGCTAGATGCATGTAGGTGAACAAAAGTTATTACACTTCATTGCCTTGAAAAAGAATGCTTTACCATCTTTATTAAAGATTATTGACAAGTTTGTGAATGTCGGCAATGAAGTTGGAATTTACACATATATAAAACATAAAGCATCATTATTACTTCACTTCTCAGAATAGTGTTTCAGTGTAATTACTTTTTTAAGGTGATATTGGAAGTAAAACAAGCAAAAATAAATTTCAGAACTCTTGGTTGACAAAGTTTTACTTTGTGAAGCACTCCAGCCCAAAAAAGGAGAGAAGGATTTAAATTTGGCAATTATGTCAAACAACATATTGATATACATCACTACTGTGTCAGTGTGTGTACCATGTCAGTCAACCAGTGTGTAACATATTCAACATGCAGAATTGAACATTCTGATTAGTTACTTGACATATGCCTTTTAATATGCTGTGGCCACAAAACAGTTTAATTGATAAACAATAATAAACAACATGCTTTTTTGCAGTTGATTTGTGTTGATAAAGCATTACCACCCATACTAGACATTTGATTGTAGTCAGGGCTTGTGATCTTTTTTTTTATAGCCACCAGCCCTGACCTGTATATAAAAATAATTGTTGGTTTTTTTTTAGCTCTGCTGAATGACAAGAATTGATACAATCATAGGATAGAAAGTGTATGTCTAAGCAAGAATGTTAATCTTGGTTCTCAATCATTGAAATTCTGCAAATCCTGTGCATTTGAAAATACTAAGTATGATACCAGCATGGCTGATTTAAATAAATTCTAAGTGAAAAAGCATTACTCCATTTCAAGTAACTTAATTTATTATTTTATTCTTACTTTTTTCAATGAAGTTGATTCTTAAAATGAAGTGTAAAATTTCACTCATTTGAAATGTCACTTGCACTGAAAAGATGTTTTGTCTGGAATACAGCATGGTTTATCACAATAGCTATATCACTAAGGTGGGTCAGTAAAACCTTACACTATAACTCTGTTGTTCAATTTTGTTTGCATTTTTTGTCCAGTATATTTTTCATAATGTCTGCTACTTTCTTTTCTGGCTTGTGTTAATAACTAATGCTGGGAATCGGTGTGCATGGGCAGTCAATATGGAAAAAAATTATAATAATCTTTTAAATACATCAGATGTTATAAGTATTTTTTTTTTATTAGAAGAGAAAAAGTGTAATACAATTTTTTCCAAAATATGAGAGAAATAATATGAACAATGACATGATTTTGTATATAACATTGACAACATTTTCTTTCTCAGGATAAAACAACTTTAATAATTTGCACCATCGCAAAATAAACAATCCTTCCATAGACAAGTAAAACAGAAAAGTAAGATACAGTTATTATAAATGCAATAAAAAAGTAATATAAGTATAAATTTGGATTTTTTTATTTTCTCCTGTTAAATACCCTTGTTGTGGTTTGTTTTGGGAAATATAAAAAACCCCACAATCAAGTAAAAAGTTTGCAATAAATCTTAATGTAAAGTTTAAACTTTTATTTACTTAACACTCAAATAATATTTCTGGAGTGCTTAAAAAGAATTTTGAGACCAAGAGTTTATATGATTTCTGAGTGCTCCCATGAATGTTTTGCTGTAGTACATGGAAAGAGTTTAAACCCAAAGTCTGAATTATTTTTCATAACAAATGTTTGCATACAGCAGCAAACTTTTTGGAGTTATTAGTGTTAACATGACCATAAGTTATATATACTCACAAAAAAGGGAATTTTAAGCAGGATCTTAAATGGCACTCAAGTAGCATGTGAAATTTTGAAGTTTGAGAACATCACAAAAGTGTACTGTCAAAACCAGGAAACACAACCTAATCAGAAAATATTATACTTTTGATCTGTTGCCTGGTGCAGTGAGCTAGGGCAAAAAGGTAAAATTATAGAATCATGGGGTCCATCGGTGCCTGGAGAATTATTTTCTTTGAGGGACATTTGTAGTGGTCAGCTAGTAAGTTTTATGCCAAAACATGTTTAGGGGTTAATTTGGAGATTTGCCCCCCTCCCCTTGCCATTATGTGCAGGTACCCATGTGGGGTTCTGAATGAAATAGGAATGATCAATAAAGAAAGAGAAATAAGATGTAGATAAAATTGCTTTTCTGCTTTATGTATACACATCAACTAATTATAGTGGCACTGTTTTCATTGCACATCTTTTTATTTTGAATCTCTACACTCTAGCATAGAAATTCATATTCATATATATGTGTGTGTGTGTTTGTATATATATATATATATATATATATATATATATATATATATATATATATATATATATATATAAACAATACAAATCATATGGCAAATAACAACCCTTTCAAGCGTACTAGATCCACCAATGGAACACGTGTGTCAGGGATTAATTAAAATAGATGCAATAAACTGAAGACGAACAGTATGAAACTAGTAACTAACTAGCCTAAGCACTTTCGACTCTTAATGAGTCTTTTTCAAAGGCAAATACAAAACATATATGATAAACAAATAAACACAAAAACGTTGTGTTTGTAAGCCTCTACATGGCTGTCTTCACATGTGCTAATATAGTTTTAGCACATGTGAAGACAGCCATGTAGAGACTTACAAACACAACATTTTTGTGTTTATTTGTTTATCGTATATATGTTTTGTATTTGCCTTTGAAAAAGACTCATTAAGAGTCGAAAGCGCTTAGGCTAGTTAGTTACTAGTTTCATACTGTTCGTCGTCAGTTTATTACATCTATATATATATATATATATATATATATATATATATATATATATATATATATATATATATATATATATATTATTTTATATATACACACACATATATATATATATATATATATATATATATATATATATATATATATATATATATATATATATATATATATATATATATATATATATATACATTACCTATTTTCACCTGATATTTATACATTACTTTTTATCTGCCATATATAGTTGTTACTTATTTGCACCTGTTATTTATACACTACTTTTTTATATATTATATATATACACACATTACCTATTTTCACCTGCCATATATACATATATTACTTTTTTTCACCTGTCCTATATACACACATGGCTTATTTTTCACCTGTCCTATATACATACATTACTTATTTTCACCTGTCCTATATACATACATTACTTATTTTCACCTGTCTTCTCACCATTAGAGCACAGAGGATGTAGATAGAACTAGTTTAGAACCTGACATTGACTCAGAAGTTACTGATCCAAGCTCAGGTAACAATAAACAGGTAAACATTCTAACACATTAATTACTTTTCTGTTTATATAATACTCTTCTTCCCTTCATTTTCACATTCTTTTTTTTTTGTAGCACAAGCCTTCCTAAATAGTATTTTAACATTTCCATTTAATTGGTACAGAAATATTTTGTGTTCATTATTTTACAATGCATCTGTAATGCTTTAAGATTTAAAATTTCTTTCTTAAACTAAGATGGGTCTATTTTAGGATGTATGATTGCATTATTTCTCAAAAAAGCTTCAAAACATCATCCAAATGAGCAAAAATTCTGCATAGTATTTGCATTTATTTCTTTCTTAACTCTCCTCCCACCCCCATTTAGAAAATTGTTTCCTTTCTTTTATAAAATAATTTGAGGAAGCTTTATGGTGGCGCTCTACAGTTTCATCTTTAGCATAGGGTTAAAATTTTAAAGAAAAAGAGTTTTCCCAGGTTTCCTCACTAGTTATACTGGTGTTTTAAAAGAGACTTTGTATATCTTAGGTATTGTTCAAAGAACCTTTAATTCCCTTTTTTTTGATGTATGATTGATGGGTGTAATATGGGTTAGAGAGTATACAGCTTGACCTTACTGCAGATGAGCACCTTTCAAAAAAGTGCTAGCTCTACTTGCTCATTTTCGCTTCTCGAACTTCAGAGGTAAAGTGTAAAAAAAAACCCGATAACTTTTTTTACATTTTATGTATTTGGTAAATCAGTCATTGCACTTTTAGAAGCTGGTATTATCTAGTTTGGCAAAATTCATTTTCCATATTTTAATAGCTGCCAAGAATAGTGTACTTTAGACAAATTTTGGTTGATTTTTGGAGCACAAGGGAGCAGTCATTTTAGTTCGCAGTGTCCTAAGCTCATTTTAAATTTCCAAAAGTACAATATCCAAAGAAATTTCATCCACATTACATGAAAGTAGTATATAGGTATGCCAACATTCTCTCCACTGTGCATGTTTAAAATGCAAACAACTTCACCTAACATACATCACTCTCTCAAAAGTACATAATAACTGGTGAGCGCCACCTAGCATTTTCAATCTAGAATTGACCCAGAATAAGTTAACAAAGTTTTTTCTGCCATGTGGTTCTAAATGGTGCCAATCTGACATCCAATATGGCCACCACAAGAGCTAATTTGAAAATCTCATTATTGCTGTAGAATAGATGCTCTATACAGTCAGCACTTAAAAAGAAGAAGTGGTCTTATATTAACTTTGTTGGGAAAGATTTTCAGCCAGTAGAGTATCAGTCCCTTCAGTGGACTCTTGTTTGTGCCACAAAATAAAAAAATATAGTTTAAAAATAAGATCAAGTTCACCTAATTCTTAATTCAGAAAGAAAATTACACAAAGCCACTTTTCTCGTTGTGAAATTGTTTTAATCAAAAGATGTATTTAATAGTGAGATAAGAATTTAATCAAAAGATATGACAAATACACAGCTAATTGTGAGATATGATTTGCTTTATTTTAAGCTTAATATTATTTAATGTTATTCTTAAATAATTTGTCATGGACATATATTTGTTAAAAGGCAAAAGTAATGGCTAAGTCAAAGAATGATACAGTCAGTCTGTAATCTTCATTATAGTCATTATAACTGAGAAGGGTAAATGTAATGTCCTAAATTCTTGAGTCTTTAATTGAATGAAGACAAAATGACTTGGACTCGACAGAGGTCAATATAGGCTTAGTAAAAATGTGCTTTACCTTTGAGCTTTATATTCTAGAGAAAACAAAATGATGTAGACTGGACAGAGGTCAATAAAAAGTTGAGGCAACATGGACTACAGCCACTCAAGTTCCTACATCCTGCTGATGTCCAACATCTGGGAGGTATCAACAAAAATCTACTCTAGTTACTTAGCAACAATGTCTATTAGTTTATGTCACATATGCATTTTCCTTGTGCATGATATAGTTTTTGAGTTGAAAGTTAGAGGACTTGGAGGAATTCACTGACTATCGATGGCAACTTGTTTCTCTTAAATTTATAATTTGTTGGTTTGTACCTGGGTCTGCAGAATTGCAAAGTTAGCACATTACCAGTGTATTAGCCAGTCGCATATTATCACTAGAGTTGATTGTGTTTTCACCATATGTTTTAATGTTATCAGCATTGGTGGTCTGTGAGTTTGTATTAAGAAAAGCAAATGTAAGCTTGTATTAAGAAAAGAGGGTGTAAATATAAAATATTATGCCTCATTTAAAGACAGAGATACTGCAAATTATTTACTAAAGTATGTAACATGCCTATTGCCATTTAGCTGAAGTATGTAACTTTCATATTGCCATTTAGCTGAAGTATGCATCATGTATATTGAAATTTAGCTGTATTATGCAACATATATAGTTGAAATAAGCAGTATGAACATTGCCATTTAGCTGACCGATGCATGTGGACATTTAGCTTATTGTGAATAATTTGTGTGCAGATGTGTTGAGTTTACTGAATTTGTGTGAGTTTTTAAGTAGATGTAATTAGAAAAAGCTTCAGATCAAAAGTTTGTATACACTTTTTGTATGGATTAGCCATGGAGCAAAAGAAGAATCCTATTAGTCTTGGTGTCAAATGATATATTGTTTACATTATTGGGGAATAAATCCCAAATAATCCAAAATATTTATTGCAAGTCCAAAAGTGTTGAATGTTTTGAATTGATTCAGTATATTTAAATGTCTGGATGTACCACAAAGATGTGATCCAGAATTTCTTTGAATGAGTTCTCAATAATCCTAAAGTTTAAAAGGTTGATGAGCACTTTGTAATTCCAATGAATAATTTAAATAAAGAATTTTTAAAAATTATATCAGAATGCAACTGTGAGTGATTTCACAGATACATCATTAAACAGGAATGAATCCTCAATATACACACACAGTTAACATTAACTGCAACATAATTGGAACTTTCATAAACTCTCAAGCATGATTCGTCTTTGAATGTTAGAAGACATTTTGTTTACTACTTAAAACCATAACAAAAATCAGGTAGGCAAACCATGACATTAGTCAAATAAGTGAAACCTCTGCCTTCAGTCATGAACAAGGATCAAGCACACAATATAAATTGAATATACATAAAAATTAGACATAAAACTCTTTCACCAATGATTGTTTTGCAGATGCCTTGCACTTAAGGAAGAAACTTGTTGATTAGTGAGGAAAAAGTTAAAGGTCAACAGATAAAATGATTCAATTAAAATATTCAACAACTGTAATTCTAGACCTAACCTTTTTACTGAAATCTGTGCATTGCCTGCATTTTTATCATAAGATACCTAAAGATTTTTAGGCCGAAAGCTAGAACCATTGTTTCTTCATGAAGAAACCAATTTCCACATAGAAAACTAACACTAGCCTATGTACCTTTACCAGAAATTGTGGATGACTTGCATTCCATGTAAGAAAGGCACCCATTAATTTGCTGCAAGAACAAAACCTTTTAATTTTATGGTAAAATGGTTAGTGTCTGAAGTCACTGTGATACCAGGTTTATTTTATTGCTTTAAGTACAATGGAACAAAATCTTTAGGATATTTTGCTAATATGGGAACAAAATGAGCCAGAAATGTATTTGGAATTTACGCTTGATATGTGAAGGTCACCACAAACCAAAGAAGACATCCATTTTTTATTTGTGCTGTCCAGGGTCAATCATGCTCTAATAACTAAATATGACAGGCTATATTGTGCTATTGTAATATTCTGTTTGTAGTACCTGTGTGTGTGTGTCTTGTTCTTATTAGCCAAATATGATTTGTTTTTCTAACTTTCTCTGATTTATAATAGATTACTGTAGGAAATATTATTCAGTGGGAAGCATTAACCATCACATTATGGAAAATATCATTATGCTCGATTTTGAAATAATGTATAGCTCGTGATAATACTGAGGTTTTTAAAGTGGCATATATTTGCATTAGTGTATAACTTTCAATACTAAGGTGGAATATTTAATCTGCCCACAGGTAACGCCATATGCCTGGATGCATCAGGGAGTAAAATTGCAAGAGAAAACTTCATTGCTTTAATAGCAGACTGTGACCGAAGGCAGGATCTCGTGCAAGAACTCATTCTGACCAACAATCAGCTTAAGTAAGGCCTTTGAACCAGTCTAAAATTATGTCTCTTGGCCATTCAGAATGGACTTTGCCCATTTGTTAAAGTTTTTTTATAACTAAAATTAACAATTCATTAGCTGAGTTGACAATATGACATTTACGTACTGTAGATTAACACATTTACACAAATATACACTGTCATAAAAGCTTCAGTTTTCCTTATATAATAAACATTCTCAATTTTAGCTCAACTGGCTAAAGTCTAGGTAAGATTATGGTAAGGCCCAGCATCCTTTATTCTGTTGTGCAACTTACTTTTTCTATCCATCAGCACTTGCTTGGGTACATTCTAGAAGCAAGAACTTGGATGAGATCATTACAAGTAACATTCATGGATGTAAATGAGGTGAATTTACGTTATTACATGCAACATCCATGGATGTAAGTAAGGTGAATTTACGTCATTACATGCTTTTGGGATAAAAAAACCCAACACAAATGCTGATAATTCTGTGCAATTAGATTCACCTATAATACATGGTTCTTCAGGCACAAAATGTTTTAAAATGTGTGATGTCGTCTTTACAGGCTAAAATAACAATTACGTCATTATGTAACGTCATAAAAAACAATGGATAATCACAACAATTATATATATGACAGGATCTAAAAGATACACGAGTCTCTAATGAAACCTGAATCAGTAAAATAATAAAATAAAATAGAAGCAAACAGTGATACATACAATTATAGTGTTATAAAAGATATACAATTTAACAATTGAAAAGAAAATTATACAATTTTATATAATACATTGGTATTAAGGCCATTAGGATACAAAGTATCTAATTTATGTATCCAATAAGTCTCTTTTATAAGTCTCTTCATGTCTCCATGCACAATATCTATTGGCATGAAAGAAAAATTGAGTAGACAGTGATTATTGGTGTTAAAATGTGTAGAAATATTAGATGAAAACTGAGGATCTTTATAATTTTTAATATGAAAGTGATGATTATTCATTCTTTTAAAACTTGTTGAAATGTTTGTCCAACATATTGCAAATTACATTTTTTACAGGTTATCAAATAAACCACGTTAGTTGATATGCAGTTAGTGCTATAATGTAGGAAAAATGTCTCTTTTGTATTAGCGCTACTAAAAGAACTACTTTCTCTTATGTTTGCACATTGAGAGCATCAATGTCTATTACATTTAGATGACGAGAATTGTCTTTTTTATTATTTTCTGTATATTTAGTTCTAATTAAAAAATCTTGCAAATTATTGGATCTCTTATAAGCAAGAATAGGTTTATTGTTGTAAAGTGATTTTACGCTGTTTTATTTGATAAGTTTAGGAGACTCCAATATTTATTAATTAAAAGACCTATATTAGGTAATGAAGGATTGTATTGTATTGTAAGAGGAACTATATTTTACTCCATTGTACAATTTGCTGCATCATTACATGCAACATCTATGGATGTAAATGAGGTGAATCATTACATGCAACATGCATGGATGTAAATGAGGTGAATTTACATCATTACATGCAACATCCATGGATGTAAATGAGGTGAATTTACATCATTACATGCAACATGCATGGATGTAAATGAGGTGAATTTACATCAGATTGGCAGAGCTTTGGGAACACTCCAGAGACCATATTTCTGATTAGATTTGAAATCTTAGTACATTTACTGCTATATATCATCACTATCTCAGACAATTTCACTTAAGAGTGTTATCCATGCATATTAATTCAGTGATTTTGCATATGATAGCTGACCATTGTTAAAGACATCTTTTTGACCATATTCAATCATATTATATCAGACCTGTACACCTCTGTGTTCTTCCATATTTTATAAAAATAGCAAATGTTGGAATATGACTTTAAAGTGTCAAATCCAATTTTGTGAATGGTAAAAATACAAAAAGTTTATATTTAGCAGGTACAAAAATAAAGCGAAATAAGTGTAAATAAAGCAAAAGCAGCCTACCTTAGTTAGCTATATATTAAATAGAATAGTTGTGTGCAAAATGCATTTGTATCATTTCTTTGTCTTCAGTCTGAAGTATGACTGAGCATGGTTCAAAAAACAAATTTTATGGAAGAGAGTGGCTGAAGAAGAATTAACTTAAGCCAAGGACACAAAGAGATGATTACAACAGTTTATCACATCATACAGCAAGACCTGGCTTCTAGAATAAAGGGCAATAGTTATGCCTTCTGCAGATTATGTTACTTGGATTATCTGGCCAGGCAGACTGCCTAGACAGAAATATTTATTTACTGTACATATTTCATGGATTATCTGGCCAGGCAGACTGCCTTGACAGGAATATTTTTGAACCATACATATTTCAGGGATGATGTGGCAAGACAGTCTGCCATGACGGAGAAATATTTTGGTAAGATGAAGGATCTCAAGATCATGTTGGAGAGTTCTAGAGCAAGAGTTCAGGTACAGATGAATTCAATATGGGACAAATTACCAATATTCAGTATGAGACAAATTGCCAATATTCAGTATGGGACAAATTGCCAATATTCAGTATGGGACAAATTGCCAATATTCAGTAGGAGACAAATTACCAATATTCAGTATGGGACACATTGCCAATATTCAGTATGACACAAATTGCCAATATTCAGAATGGGACAGATTACCAATATTCAGTATGGGACAAATTGCCAATATTCAGTATGGGACAAATTACCAATATTCAGTATGGGACAAATTACCAATATTCAGTATGGGACAAATTACCAATATTCAGTATGGGACAAATTACCAATATTGGCAGAATACAGACTCTAATTCAGTATGGGAGAAATTACCAATATTGGATGAATACAGAATCTAATACAGTATGGGAGAAATTATCAATATTGGATGAATAAAGATTTTACTTGCTAAAGTGATAACAAATATAAAAGAAAAATGATAAAGTTTTGCACAATGTATGAAAATCTCAATTCCAGGCATGTGATAAACTTGTAGATTTTTTGAGTACAGAAGTGTTTTCTAATAAATATTACTTCAAATGTATTTCTTGTAAAAATGAATTTGGGATGGAGGTCATTGTTATTTATGTTTATGGATTTGGACAGAAGTCATTCATACATTTATTTAAGGCTATGGCATCAAACTAAATTGTTTGTTTGATGAGGAAGGGTTAGGGTGTTGATAATGAAATGTTATGTGAATTGATTTATAGATGTTTCTTATTTTGCTGTTACTTATTATTAGTTTATTTTTAAGGTGTCAATTTTAAATTTGAAAACAAGGATTTTTTTGGAAGGGTTGGTTTAGGGACTTAAGTTCCTGGTAAGTCTGCAAAATGAACTGGGTTAATTATGGGATTCTTTAGGGACTTGACTAGTCTACAGGTGGAACTGGGGACTATAAGAGGCTAATTTAGGTATGTGAATTCTTTGCCAGTCTGCAGAGGAAACTGGTTTGATAAGGTTCTGGTTTAGGGACATTTCACTGCTGATAATTGAAGATTGGTCGAGTTTTAAATTTTTAGCTACCATGAAATCTAACAATTGGTGTACCATGAATAGAAGTGAAAACACAATATAACAAGAATACCCTTTTGGTCCTTACTGCCACATAAATGCAGCCTTTGGGTCCCTACTTATGTAAGATAACTGCTTTAGGTCCCTACTGACATGTAACATACATGGGGTCTCTACTCAACACTTTCTTTGTAAAAAGGGTAGAATGACTTGACACTCTTTATTACTTGTGACATGCACAATTGGTAATTTTAAAACTGAAGTCATTATTCCTGTGGTAAGGTTATTTCTAATAAATACGAAAGAATTTGAACCTGTCAGCATATGCTTAAATGGTTGTATATAATTGCTTTCACTATCATGTATTTTGTGTGTAGCATCAGTACATTTCAGAGTTACGTGCAAGTTTCACAGTTTAGAATTATTTTCTGTAGGAGATGGAGAGGTCAGTCTCAAAATCCAGTCAAAAATCCTCCTCCCCATCTCGCTCAGTGTCGACCACGGAAGATCCAGAAATACTTGCAAACACAAAGGCTGCCATTCATGCACGTTGTAAACAACTGGAGTACAAATGTGAGGCCCAAGAAAAGGAACTAGAAAGAATGAAAAATAAGATACGTAAAATGGCAGCTGAGGTAGGATAATTTGTGTTATTCATTAAGATTTTAGGTAGATTTATTCAATGAAATTGCAGGTAGACTGAATCAGTGGGGTTACAGGTAGACTTATTCATTCAGATTTTAGGTAGATTTATTCAATGAAATTGCAGGTAGACTGAATCAGTGGGGTTACAGGTAGACTTATTCATTAAGATTTTAGATAGATTTATTCAATGAAATTGCAGGTAGACTTAATCAGTGGGGTTACAGGTAGACCTATTCATTGAGATTTTAGATAGATTTATTCAATGAAATTGCAGGTAGACTGAATCAGTGGGGTTACAGATAGACTTTTTAAATGAGATTTTAGGTAGATTTATTCAATGAAATTGCAGGTAGACTTAATCAGTGGGGTTACAGGTAGACTTATTAAATGAGATTACAGGTAGACTTATTTATTGAAATTACAGGTAGACTAATTCAATGAGATTACATCCTCTAGAAACACATCTAATGCAGAAGTAATCACCTCACTCTTTAAGGTCATCTAGGTTTTCTAGTAAAAGGGGAAAAGTCAGACCACTGTCCATTTCGGACTTTTGTCCATCATTTTATGGAGTTCTTAACCAACTTAAATCTGGTGTGGCTTCCTTGTCTTTACATAATCAGAATCATCGAACCCATTGAGTCATTTTCCTATTGGACTTTGATTTCAGTGAGAGATTGATCAAAGAGATGTGGTCATGCCTGATATACAATCATTCTTTCATCAATGGCTGACCAGAGGAATCCTGCTGGAGAAGCCCCAAGAAGTAATAACAACATGTACCAATGCAACTGCATACAGTCAAGGTGCCCACCTGCTGCCGAACTTTACTACCTTCAGCATCACGTGGAGGTCAGGGGTGTGGCCTCTGTATATCATCATTCTAGTCCCTCACACAGAGTAGTTTCTCCATCAATCGGTTTCCCTTGGATCTGCACACTTAGAGAGTGTTTGAGTGTTTGATGATTGATCTTATTGTGATAAGGTGGAATCACAAGTTACTTTTCTTCATCTCTGTAGAAGTTAGGATTCTTTTTCAATCAGGTGGGATGGGTTGTGAGTGTTTGCCTACCCTCTCATGGTCCTGATTCCAATAGTAATTCAGAAGTCACGAGGTCAGCCAAGCCAGATGATTCTGATAGCCGCACTAAGATGAGACATGTCCTGGGTTACCTATCTACTTGATCTATTGACATATCTACTTGGGAAGATTCTGGCCAACCCAGATCTTTTCAAGCCACCATGGTCATGAGTGTTCTCTCCTTGCTCGGACCATCTCCTTCTCCATGCTTGCCATTTATCAGGGCCGCATCGTGAGGTGAACAATTTAAGTCTTTGATTGTGGAGAGAATCTTAGGAGCAAGAAGGCCCTGCACTCTGAAGGCTTATGAGGTAAAGTGACATGTTTTCAGGGATTGGTGCCAAATCAATAACATTGTCATTTTGAGTTCCTCAACACCTTGAAACTCTGGCTTGTCGAGGAAAAACAATTGGCCCCAGTCACTATAAAAGGCTACTGCTCCACAGTCATGGAAATATTCCAGCATCATGGCAGATATTATGTCAGGCAAGATCAAAATCTTTCATGTCTTTTAGCCAATTTTGTTTTCAATCAACCAAAATCCTTGACCCTTTTTATACAATGGAGTGTGTCCTAGATTTCTACATGTCTCAATTTCAATAAATTCAAACCTTTAGCCACACTTCGCTAAAGTTACTATCATACAAAACATGATTCCTAATAGATTTAGCTACATGAAGGGTAAGTGAGCTACATGCCCTGTCTGTGAACATGAGCTACCTTCACTTCAGATCAGGTGGTTTGATGGTGCTTTGTAGCTTTATTACCAACTGTCAGTGAAATCAAAGAGTCATCAATTGCTCACTCTCTTCCATAGACATGTCACGATCAGCGGCCATGCAAGATCCTGTTCGTATAATGAAGCACAACTGAAACACACAGAGACAAGTCACAGCACACATGTATGCCTCTTTCTTCTGGTGAAAGCTGGGGAACAGGACATCATCCCTCTTGCTGCATGGCTGAAATGAGTTTTGTGTTCAGCATACTCTAAGGTCTCACAAGATCAGAGTCACCTTATGATGATTACTGCTCATAAATTTTGAGCCATGTCAGTGAGCCTTACATTTTGATCTGGGATGTAACAGAAGCCATAGAGTCAGCCTTCTTGAGTTTTTACCTCAGAAATTTAACTTCACAGAGCAAACCCTGAATGTGGTGGGACATGTGGTGGCAGAACAGATGACCACCAGACCAAATTAAAACAATCAGTGAAATTTTATAGGTACAATGGTTTCAGTATTTATCTTCTTAACCATATGTAGGATTTACAAGTCACATGACCTTATGCTATGTTGCTTATGTAATTAGGAGGACAGGCTATTGTTCACATAGGGAATCCAGCCATCCTTCTCTAGGAAGATGTCTGACATAGAGATTGGATGCTCAGCATTCCCTCCTACTGTTACCTATCCTATTAACATAATGTGATCGGAGGACACATTTGAAGAAGAAAGCAAATTTTTAAGTTAAATATGTTTCTTCAAGAAAACTTATCTGGTCACATTACTTATAAACCCTTTCAACCAACCTGTCATGTGAGCACAGTTATTAGTATATCACCATGTTAAAAACTAGGGACACCTGGCAGTTGCAAGGGAGGTAATGGGCAAGAGTTATTGCCTTTGACAATTTGAAAATGACAGGAAAAGACTATTAAAAAATGTGAATGGGCAAATATTCTAAGAGAAATATAATTTTCCTAAAAATTTACCTTACTGTATTTATGATCAAATCTAGGGTATATATGACCAAATGAAAAGGATGTTTATAATCAAAGGCTTTCTTTTGTTAGATCCATCCAAAATACATTGTGAGTTCTAATACACAACTAATCCTCTTCTCGTAAGCTTAAAAGGATGTTCACCACATTATTTTGCATGCTAAAAAGTCATATTACTGTGATGGAAGTCAGTGATAATAGTCTCACGTTGGATAGAGAGACTGAGCCAAGTCCCTTTCAATAGAGGGATTGGAACAAATCCCATTAGTCCTCAGTTACTTTTGCTCATTCATTGGCAATGTGTTGCCATAAAAATGGTATCCCCTTAGATTGAGCCATATCCCATATTGCATCAGTTACTACTTCTATTAACACATTGTCAGCACATTGTCACAATATTTGTCTCCTATTAAAATATTGAGATTGGGTCAAACCCTATCAGTCATTAGATACTACATCTATTCGTGCATTGTCAGTACAGTCACATCATTGTCTCCCCTTGGATATAGAGATTAAGCTAAGTTTCATCATGCATCAATTAATTTTTCCTGTCATGTGTTTTATCAGCATGCTCTCATGTCTTGCAGATATATTTCATTTTGTGCCTCATGACTGAACTATCCTTTTGGAGTGATCTCACATCAGAGCTCGATCAGTTTTATTCTAAATCTTGCTCTGTTATAAAAGACAAATATTTTGTACTTCAGATCTCTTTGCTGTACATTAAACTGATTGGCATCATTATTGCTTGACCTGTACACTTGAGCATTTGCAAGTCCTCTCTGTACTTGACCTGTACACTTGAACATTTGCAAGTCCTCTCTGTACTTGACCTGTACACTTGAACATTTGCAAGTCCTCTCTGTACTTGACCTGTACACTTGAGCATTTGCAAGTCCTCTCTGTGTTTGACCTGTACACTTGAACATTTGCAAGTACTCTCTGTACCTGACCTGTACACTTGAACATTTGCAAGTCCTCTCTGCACTTGACCTGTACACTTGAACATTTGCAAGTCCTCTCTGTACTTGACCTGTACACTTGAACATTTGCAAGTCCTCTCTGTACTTGACCTGTACACTTGAACAGTTGCAAGTCCTCTCTGTACTTGACCTGTACACTTGAACATTTGCAAGTCCTCTCTGTACTTGACCTGTACACTTGAGCATTTGCAAGTCCTCTCTGTGTTTGACCTGTACACTTGAACATTTGCAAGTCCTCTCTGTACTTGACTTGTACACTTGAACATTTGCAAGTCCTCTCTGTACTTGACCTGTACACTTGAACATTTGCAAGTCCTCTCTGTACTTGACCTGTACACTTGAGCATTTGCAAGTTCTCTCTGTACTTGACCTGTACACTTGAGCATTTGCAAGTCCTCTCTGTACTTGACCTGTACACTTGAGCATTTGCAAGTCCTCTCTGTACTTGACCTGTACACTTGAACATTTGCAAGTCCTCTCTGTACTTGACCTGTACACTTGAACATTTGCAAGACCTCTCTGTACTTGACCTGTACACTTGAACAGTTGCAAGTATCTCTGTACTTGACCTGTACACTTGAACATTTGCAAGTCCTCTCTGTACTGGACCTTTTGTGTAAGCTTTATAAAGTAATGTATCATTTACTCCTGGTAATTAGACCATTTCTGTCATCTTCTATTTATTTTAATATATCTTAACTCTCGTTTTACTTCACAGTTATCTTAGTATAATGTTTGAAAAATTCTATTGTTGTATACACTGTTGTTTTGCACTATCATTTTACTGGTATCATCAATGATGAGTAAAATAACACCCTGCATAACATCTTACTATCCTAAATCACTTGAGAGCTTCATAACAACATGGGTTACTCTACTTCGGCTGTCTTTTTTTGTCATAGCAGCATTGGTTCATTGACCAACCCTAACCCCACCCTAACCCAACACTTAAATGCCTCATTTTAAAGCTAATTTACTACATTAGTTGCTAGATTCAGGCCACATGAGACGTTTGAAGCTATTTCATATATGATAATATACTGGAATCAGAACAGATTTGTGGTGAGAGACTGTAAATCCCTCTGCCTCTTACCAATTCTGTTAATGTGTTATATTTGGGTAATCTATTTGAAGAAGTGATTTTTCGAATATAATCTTTTTCTTTGCAAATGTGTGATAAAATCAGTGAAGCCCAACTATAATTTTGTGTATCCATCTTTTCCTTCCATCTATCAGAAAATTTGTTTCTGTCAGGTTAGTTTGCCATAAATTTGGTTTTTGGATTTGTGCTTAGAATGCCTTGAATTAGTTTAATTTTTGTGTCATGTTTTAGATGAATGAAATCCTGTGATTCCTTCACCTCATAATTTTGGTTTCCACAGCATCAGCTTGCCATCAGTTGTTAAATTTCAACCCAGTTTGACTTGCAACTTTGTGTTGTTGAAACATTGTATGAGTTCTCTTTCCAATTTTTCACAAAGTATGTATACTGAAATTATAGCTCCGGATTGCCCATTATTATTATAGCTCCTGATTGCCCATCTTCCTAACTTTGTTTTATGCAATATAATTTTGCTATGGATTGTAGGATTTAAATAATATTTAGCTTGCAATGTTTTATTTATTAATCCTTGAATTAGCTTGATTTTCAGTGTTTTATTTACAGAAGTTATACCCCATGATTGCATGTCAGGTTTCTGAATATATCTGGTTATCATGTTCCTCTGTTTGAGGTCATGCAGAGTAATGGACCTTTATTGTCATGTTGATACAGTTCTTCTGTTGAGGTGGCACTCACCATTTATTATATACTTTTGAGAGAGTGATGTATGTAAGGTGAAGTTGTTTGCATTTTAAACATGCACAGTGGAGAGAATGTTAGCTTACCTATATGCAACTTTCATGTAATGTGGCTTAAATTTCTTTGGATATTGTTTTTTTAAGTTTTAAATGATCTTAGCACACTATTAACTAAAATGACTGCTCCCTTGTGCTCCAAAAATCAACCTGAATTTGTCTAAGGTACACTGTTCTTGGTAGCTATTAAAATATGGAAAATGTATTTTGCCAAACTAGACAATACCAGCTTCTAAATGTGCAATGAATGAATTACCAAATACATAAAATGTAAAAAAAGTTATTGGCTCTTTTTTTTACAATTTACCTCTGAAGTTTGAGAAGTGAAAATGAGCAAGTAGAGCTAGCACTTTGTTGAAAGGTGCACATCTGGAATAAGGCCAAGCTATATACTCTCTAACCCATATTACACCCATCAATCATACACCAAAATGAAGGGAATTAAAGGTTCTTTTAGCAATACCTAAGATATACAAAGTCTTTTTTTACCAGTATAACTAGTGAGGAGACCCATGGAAATTCATTTTCTTTAAAATTCTAACCCTATGCTAAATATGAAACTATAGAGCGCCACCTGAAGGCCATGCAGAATAATTGCCCTTTAGTGTCATGTTGATACGTTCTTCTGTTGAAGGCCATGCAGAGTAATGGCCCTTTATCATTGCATTAATAATGATCCTATGTTTAATACTGTGGAGTCGGAACAGTAATATGATCTTGACATAGATACATATACATCATTATGAACAAATGAAAGAACTTTATTGAACATGAGAGAGAAACATTAAAGTCATTGAATAAATTTCATACTGTATAAATATTTGTTTCATGAATTTCATACAATATGAAAACTATTTTCATAAAGTATATGGAATGAATAATCATCTTAGATCCCTTGTTTAGGATGAAAAGAGATCTAGCAGGCAGCAGCAAGTTTTCCAGGAGTTCAAGAAGAGAACTGCTAGAGCCCATAATGTAATGGATGAAAAGTAGGTGTTCATTGTGTTTGTAGCCACAATTTTATTTTTGCTGATTTGTATTAAAATTTATATTTGCTGTGCATTAAAATCATTATAATATATCAAATTCTTTAGGATCCCAACTTTGACATTTGTATGGATTTTCATTTGGTATATTTTTCAGGCAACACATTTAATTTCATTTTCTTGGCTTTAAAAAAAACAAATTAAAACTGGACAACACAAAATATATTTGTACAGCTGTATTTCTGAGTGTACTAAAATACTGCAATTATATTAGGGACAAGCAATTCATTATTCTAGTGCTTGAATCTTTTTGTATATTTTGGTCTTTTAAATAGCTGGAGCAAATAGAATGGTCTGATTTATAGTCATAAAAACAATGTGTTATTATGTTATCGAAAGAAAGAAAATAAATTATCTCTGCTTGGAAGATAATCACAGCCCACCATCATACCCTGAAAATATAATGGTCAATGTCATGTAGTAAATTAAATTTCTATGAGTGTTTGAATTTTGTCACCTAAACACTAACTATTGATTAAGCTTACACTGTAATTAACTTCCTGTACATGACATTCAGCTGAATATCGAGAGCTAAAAATCAGAATTGTTGACACTGGCCCCAATAATTTACTAGCTACACAGTTTGTATAATAGACAGGGAAGCTTTGAGTGGGATGCCATCGCATGGGCAAGATATTTACTGGAGAGAGCCTGTAAATAAAAAACACACTGACTCAGCAAATGAGGAAACATTTAGTGAATTGGAAATATTACATTAAATTCAAACAGAAAACAAGTGCTCTCTTGGAAATTTATAAATGAGTGTTATCAAGGATTACAAATACCAAAGACATTATAATATTTTAGTAATTTCATTTTAAGTGTTTCAAAAATCTAAAATGGTTACAAAATTTGGATATGGTCTGAATATCATTTGAAATATATATGATATGTGTCAAAAATGTGATTAAAGATTCATAAATATAATGATATATTTAATATTTTAAATTATTTGCTGACAATACAAGTTCAGTATAACATTTTTAATATTTTGCAATTATTTTTGTCAAGAGATATAAAAACTTTCTTTTAGTGATGGGTATTTAGTTGTGAACTGTTGATAATGTGCATGCCACACCTTGCTCTTTCAATTTTTAAAATGTATATTTGGGGTTCAATATATATGTTAATTATGTAAATCTTCTTTCGGATTGATGAGTTATTTTTTTTGTTATGATGCGTGTAATGAAAGGATTGTTATTGTTTTTGTTATGATGCATGTAATGAAAGGATTGTTTTTGTTTTTGTTATGATGTGTGTAATGAAAGGATTGTTATTGTTTTTGTTATGATGCATGTAATGAAAGGATTTATACTGCACAAGATACACTGCCTGGACCTTTAAATAGCATGATACTGTCCAGACATATTAATAAAATATATTTGATATACTGCCTGGACATGGGCACACAGTGTATTTGATATAATGCCTGGACATGGGGACACAGTGTATTTGATATACTGCCTGGACATGGGCACACAGTGTATTTGATATACTACTTGGACATGGACACACAGTGTATTTAATATACTGCCTGGACATGTGCATACAATGTATTTGATATACTGTCTAAATATGTGCATACAATGTATTTGATATACTGTCTAAATATGTGCATACAATGTATTTGATATACTATCTAAATATGTGCATACAATGTATTTGATATACTGTCTAAATATGTGCATACAATGTATTTGATATACTATCTAAATATGTGCATACAATGTATTTGATATACTGTCTAAATATGTGCATACAATGTATTGATATACTATCTAAATATGTGCATACAATGTATTTGATATACTGTCTAAATATGTGCATACAATGTATTTGATGTACTGTCTAAATATGTGCATACAATGTATTTGATATACTGTCTAAATATGTGCATACAATGTATTTGATATACTGTCTTGACATGTGCATACAATGTATTTGATATAATGTGTGAACATGTGTATACAGTCTATTTGGTATACTGCCTAGACATGTGCGTACAGTCTATTTGATATACTGTCTAGACATGTGCATACAATGTATTTGATATACTGTCTAGACATGTGCATACAATGTATTTGATATACTGTCTAAATATGTGCATACAATGTATTTGATGTACTGTCTAAATATGTGCATACAATGTATTTGATATACTGTCTAAATATGCATACAATGTATTTGATATACTGTCTTGACATGTGCATACAATGTATTTGATATAATGTGTGAACATGTGTATACAGTCTATTTGGTATACTGCCTGGACATGTGTGTACAGTCTATTTGATATACTGTCTAGACATGTGCATACAATGTATTTGATATACTGTCTAGACATGTGCATACAATGTATTTGATATACTGTCTAAATATGTGCATACAATGTATTTGATGTACTGTCTAAATATGTGCATACAATGTATTTGATATACTGTCTAGACATGTGCATACAATGTATTTGATATACTGTCTAGACATGTGCATACAATGTATTTGATATACTGTCTAAATATGTGCATACAATGTATTTGATGTACTGTCTAAATATGTGCATACAATGTATTTGATATAATGTCTAAATATGTGCATACAATGTATTTGATATACTGTCTAAATATGTGCATACAATATTTGATATAATGTGTGAACATGTGTATACAGTCTATTTGGTATACTGTCTGGACATGTGCGTACAGTCTATTTGATATACTGTCTAGACATGTGTATACAATGTATTTGATATACTGTCAGGATATGTGCAGAAATGTATTTTTTATCTACAAGGTTAATAAAAAAACTGCAATGGTTTATAAACTTTAAATTATGTTTCTTTATAATGAACTATGTGTTACTCATAAAAATCTCTCTGAATGAACACATTTTTGGGGGTAAATAATTAGAATATAATTTGTCAACATGATCAGGAAATCATCATGATATATAATGGTTGCATGATTAACAGTAAAAACAATTCTTGTTGGTTTTGTCTTTATTTTCTATACCATATTTGATGTGAAAATCAACTATACTTTCATAAAAGAATCAACAGAAACATTTTGCCTTAAGTAGCCGTGTGAAAGTATATAATATAATTTGAATGGGTAATTCCTTTGGCATTGAAAGATGTTTGATTGGTTGATTCCTAGCATAATTTGGTTGGATAATTCCAATAGCATTTCAGATAAAAATGAAGCACAGACATAATGAATTTCAGTTTCATTTGAGAGAGAAAAAAGCACCAACAAAATGCAAATTTTATGGAATTATCATTTTAAAGGTCTTTATTTCTCTTTTAATCTCAAAAATAATTTGAAATATGAGTAGAATTATTAAGTCATAGTTCTTGGCTACTAATTATAAAGATTTTAAACTTTTAACAATAAAAGAAGTTATTGTTTGAAAACATGGATGTACCATCAATAATTCTGATTTAGAAAAATGTGTGCATGAAATTAGAGGATTTGAAAGTTTATATATTATTATGGTTATCACATATTTTTATTCTTGCAGACTTTTGGATGTGATTGACTCGTATGAAAAACAGATACAGAGTTTGCAGAGGGAATTAGAGTACTTTAGGTTAGTTCCTTCAGTGTTGCACTTGGCAGGAATTTTATAAATTAGTGGAAACTATTTCTTTTCTATTCACATTCTGAGATAATTTTGTGTGTTTGTGTGAGCTAGAATGGCATGCATCAATAGAAGCATTGCAATTATAAATACATTTCTTTTTTTAGAGTCATGATTAGGATCCAGCCTTGAGATGCATGGATCCTATATTAATGGCTTTTTATGGACCCTATATTAATGGCTTTTTATGGACACTATATTAATGGCTTTTTATGAACCCTCTATTAATGGCTTTTTATGGACCCTATATTAATGGCTTTTTATGGACCCTATGTTAATGGCTTTTTATGGACACTATATTAATGGCTTTTTAGTAACCCTTTATTAATGGCTTTTTATGTCTGTCCATCTTCATATTCATTCAAACTTCTTGTAGCTGCCAAAACTGTGGAGCCCTTTCACATAATTTTGTAAGTGAATTGCATTTTGCATTTAAATGTTGATCATTTTGGATCCGCAATTAAAAAATTTAATACCATTTTAAAATTAATTTAAATCTTAGCTTCACAAGATATTTTAAATCAGTATGGCTCAGGAACCATTCAGCATAATCTGATTCAGTTATGTGTACATTGTCTCAAAGACCTAAATGTGCATTTTCTGGATTTAGTTTCATAAGCTCCATTATGGATAGGGTTATGGCCCTTGACATTTAACTTCAAATTTTCATATAGAATATTGATAGTCTCCATCATAGGTAAAATACCATTCTACATATTCTGATGTGATTTGACATATACTTTATTTAATAGACTTATATTTGTTGTTTGGGGTTTTATTAATTCCATTTTGGGCAGAGTTAATCCCCTTGTCCAGGAAACTCGCTTCTTCACTTGGAAACATAATATGTTACTTACAGTTAGTAAAGGTGGCACTCTACAGATATAAGATGAATTTTACCAGACTAGACAATACCAGCTTCTGAAAGTATGAATGAATGTATTACCAAATGTGTACAATGTGTGAATGAATGGATTACCAAATGTATACAGTGTATGAATGAGTGGATTACCAAATGTATACAATGTATGATTGAGTGGATTACAAAGTGTATACAATGTATGAATGAATGGATTACAAATGTATACAATGTATGAATGAATGGATTACCAAATGTATACAATGTATGAATGAATGGATTACCAAATGTATACAATGTATAAATGAGTGGATTACAAAATGTGTACAATGAATGAATGAATGGATTACCAAATGTGTACAATGTATGGATGAATGGAGTACCAAATGTATACAATGTATGAATGAATGGATTACCAACTGTATAGTGTAAAAAAAAATATCAGCTCTATTTTATTTACAATTTACCTCTGAAGTCCATGAAGTGAAAATGACCAAGTGGAGTTTGCAGTGTTTTAATTTATTTCTCCACATTTGAACCAAGACCAAGCTGTATATTTCATAACAGATCCAACACAAATCAATTATACACCAAAATAAGGGGAATTGAAAGTTCTTTGAATAATACTTATGATATACAAGGTCTTTTTTAAATAACCAGCATAACCAGTGAGGAAAACCAGGGAATCCTTTCTTCTTTAGAAATCTGACCCAATGTAAAATGTGAAACTGTAGAGTTCCACCATATCTATGGAACAAGTCAATGGATACTGTTAAGATTTGATAAATTATTCATTTGACTGTTGGAGTTGGATATGTATTTTTTGGTTTAATTTTGCTTGCACTGTTGTTTCTTGTTATCTGAGAAATCAAGAAGCATTCAGCATATTCTTGCACAATCTGATTTAAATATTTTTCATAGACTAGATGTGCCTTTTCTTGATTTGGTGCTGTCTGCACCATTAAGGACAGAGTTGCATGCCATAATTCAGAGGAGTTATGGCCCCTGAATGTTAGTATTCTCTTGCCTTTGGTTTTCTCACATAAATTATTCTACTTAAGCTTGAAAAACACTAAATTGCTGTTAGACGTACAAGAATAACAAATGTACAGATCAAATGATCATTGATCAACAGATCTACTGATTGTACTGATCTATTTATTGTACTGATTTATTGATTGTACAGCTTTTTGAACAAGTGTACAGCCACATGTATCAGAAAAAGTTTAATGGATTCAGTTCATTTATTGCTAGAAGAAAGATCAGTTATAGAATCACCTTTTAGTGACATTTTAAAATGGTAATACTGACCTTGATTTAATATCATATTGACTGATTTATAAGTTGTGATCAACTGCAAAAACATAGATCCTGATATACTATCTCATAAGTCACAGTCAATCAAGTTAAATGCAATCAAGGTCTGTAATTTTTGTTTGATGATTACTCTTAAAAAACTACATGGACCTTGGTCTGTTAGTGCATTGTGTTTTGGCAGATATGGGTATACGCCATTTTGTCCATCTTGTACATATACATGGTATTGATTTTGTAAATTTATAAAGTTTTCTATATAAAATTAATGGATATAAATGACAGTAAATCATAAGAGTAACTGCATATGTTTGTAAATTATCTTTTTGTGCGACAGATACTAATTAGGAAATTTTGAAAACCCTTGCAGTTAATGATTTAACAATAAATAACTGTAATATTAATAAACATCACCAATTTATGCCTAGTTTCTAAATTTTGTCTGGAAATAATTTTATATTAAAATATTAGGTCACGAGATTTAAGTGATGTAGAAAGACCTGAGGGATTTTCTGACACAGACTCCACATCCTTCTTGTCTGTACCAGAAACATCTGACAATCTAAAAGACTTGATAAGGGTAAGTTGTTATCTTTAGAAATCATGTGTAGCATGGTGACAGTGTATTTGGTTTGCATCTATACAGTCTAGGGCTTAAACCCTGGTTCATGCAGGTGAAGATATATTAGTGTCATGCAATATAACATTATAACATCAGATCAAAAGAATTGTAACACGTTATCCCAGCATGATACTGATCATGGGTACTTTAAAATTATACCATGTTATCTTAGTATGGTACTGATCATGGGTACTTTAAAATTATACCATGTTATCCCAGTATGATACTGATCATGGGTACTTTAAAATTATACCATGTTATCCCAGTATGATACTGATCATGGGTACTTTAAAATTATACCATGTTATCCCAGTATGATACTGATCATGGGTACTTTAAAATTATACCATGTTATCCCAGTATGATACTGATCATGGGTACTTTAAAATTATACCATGTTATCCCAGTATGATACTGATCATGGGTACTTTAAAATTATACCATGTTATCCCAGTATGATACTGATCATGGGTACTTTAAAATTATACCATGTTATCCCAGTATGATACTGATCATAGGTACCTTAAAATTATAATTTTGACCAGCTGCAGAACCAGGTTAGTTGTAAAATTGTATCTTTTTCTATTTCATTAATGCTATAATTCTGGCAAGTAATATTTAGATTACCCTTTTTACACCCAAGTTACACTTTTTTGTCACCTATAATAGCAATAATTATGATTATACTTCTTGGGGTTGGCATGTATGGATCAAGTCATTTCTTTACATACATCACTTGGCTTCAAGAGGGTGAGATGTATTTTTATTTGAACTAAGGATATTGATAAAATGAGTTCAGGTCATGGGATTCCCCCAAGGAAAATCCATCTGACCTAATTCCAGATTGGCTAGCTGCTCAAGTTCTTGACCCATTTGAAGTTTGAAGAAACATAATTGGCACAAAATAATTAGACAGGACAGATGTAATTAATTTAGCGAAAAGGAACATAATAGGCACAAAAAAAAATTAGACAGGACAGTTGTAAATAATTTAACAAAAAAATTAGACAGGACAGCTGTAAACAATTTAACAAATTAGTTAAGCAGGACAGTTGTAAATAATTTTAAAAAATAATTAGACAGGACAGTTGTAAATAATTTATCAAAATAATTTGACCGGTCAGTTCTAAATAATTTAACGAAGGATCATAGTGGACACAAAATAATTAGAGAGGACAAATGTAAATAATTTAATGAAATAATTAGACAGGACAGTTGTAAATATTTTTAACGAAAAGGAACGTAATGGGCACAAAATAACAAGACAAGACAGTTGTAAATAATTTAATGAAGGAACATAATGGGCACAAAATAATTAGACAAAACAGTTGTAAATAATTTAACTAAAAGGAACATAATGGGCACAAAATAATTAGATGATAGTTGTAAATAATTTAACAAAAAATAAACATAATAGGCATAAAATAATTAGACAAGGACTGTTTTAAATAATTTAACAAAGGAATATAAAGAGCACAAAATAATTAGACAGGACAGTTGTAAATAATTTCACAAAATAATGAGACAGGATAGTTGTAAATAATTTAACAAAATAATTAGACAGAACAGTTGTAAATAATTTAATGAAAAGGAACATAAAGAATGGGCACAAAATAACTAGACAGGGCAGTTGTAGATAATTTAACAAAGGAACATAATGGGCACAAAATAATTAGACAGGACCATTGTAAATAATTTAACAAAATAATTAGACAGGACAGTTGTAAATAATTTAACGACTTAATTAGACAGAACAGTTGTAAATAATTTAATGAAGATGAACATAATGGGCACAAAATAATTAGACAGGACAGTTGTAAATAATTTAATGAAAAGGAACATAATGGGCACAAAATAACTAGACAGGACTGTTGTAAATAATTTAACAAAATAATTAGACAGGACAGTTGTAAATAATTTAATGAAATAATTAGGACAGTTGTAAATAATTTAACAAAATAATTAGACAGGACAGTTGTAAATAATTTAATTAAATAATTAAACACTGACCGTTGTAAATAATTTAACGAAAAGGAACATAATGGGCACAAAATAATTAGACAGGATAGTTGTAAACAATTTGACAAAATAATTAGACTAGACAGTTGTAAATAATTTTAAAAATAAGTAGACAGGACAGTTGTAAATAATTTAACAAAATAATTAGACAGGACAGTGGTAAATAATTTTATGAAAAGGAACATAATGGGCACAAAATCATTAGACAGGACAGTTGTAAATAATTTAACAAAAAGGAAAATAATGGGCACAAAATAATTAGACAGGACAGTTGTAAATATTTTAATGAAATAATGAGACAGGACAGTTGTTAATAATTTAACGAAAAAGAAAATGAAAGACACAAAATAAGTCAGTACAAAAGTAAAAGCATCATCAAGCAGTTAGATACATCAAACACATTTGTTTTTAAAGATACAATAACAAAGACATGATATTAAGATATTATTACAGTCATATTTGTCTTATAGATTTCAGATAGTTTACTAGCTTACTACAATCCTATAAAATTTCCTACATTGTAACAGCAGTATTATCCCGATGCATTTCAGAACTATGAGAAAACTATTAAAGACCAGAATCATCAAATCAAGAAACTGGAAGAAACCAAAGATCTTATACAGCTGGACATGGGTTCAAGGTTTGATTCTGTCTGACTAGTTTATCTCTTATGTTGTAGCCATTTTCCATACATTCTGTCTAACTAGCTTATCTCTTATGTTGTAGCCATATTCCATGCATTCTGTTGGATACCTTTCTTCCAGGATTATGTTACATTTTTAATTGATACATTATTTTGGCTAATTGCATTGATGTTGCGTGTCCATATGTTCATTCTGCCTTATCACATTCCAAGTATATCTTCTTTTTGTGTGCTTATTCAATTCACCTTTCTAGGTAAATATCACATAGAAAACAGCATTATAATATGAATAAAACATAGCAAACAGTATTATAATACAAAATATTACTTAGCAAATAGTCATATAATACAGAATAACAGACACATAACAGTGTTTTTAAACAGATAAAGATCAGGTGATAATCATTTGACTGTCTGTGCAATAAGCTCAGTCAGACTATATCCTTTTCACTGGACAAGAAACTGAGCAATCAGCAAATCAGCAAGTGACTGTCCCCAATGCTATATCTATACTGAAAAAAATCTTTAAAAAAGAGAGAACAAGACAAATGTATGCATTCTATTAAAACTTGGTCATCGTTTGACTAAATCACTGCACATTTTATAGAACAATCTACAGATTATCCAAACTACAAGACTTATCTATATTGTGTGATTTTATCATAGAATTAGAAAGACTCACACCCACATGTTATTGTGATCTAGCAGTTTCATGTATTGTATATGACTGTAAATTAATTTGTTCAATAACTTGTATCTTCACATGAAAGGACCATTAAGTTTTCATTGTTGTCCAAACAAAAGTCAACTTTTTTTGCAGAATAAGTAGAAATATTAGATGTTTTGATTATAGAACCTTATAGATATATCGCCTTATAATAAGTAGAAACAACAGTATTCATTATAATGAGGTCAATGGAAGCCATAGATTATGCAATGTTATAGTGATATCACCTTATAATAAGTACAAACTAAAGTATTCATTATAATGAGGTCAACGGGAGCCATAGATTATACCATATAATGATATCACCTCATAATCAAGTACTTAATGCAGTACACATTATAATGAAGTTAATGGGAGAAGACATAGATTATACCACCTTATAGTGGTATCACCTTATAATGAAGTATATGATGTGCAGACTTTTATAATAAGTACAATTTTATAATAAGTACAAACTACAGTATTTGTTATAATGAGGTCAATGGAAGCCATATATTATACCTTATAATGATATCACCTCATAATCAAGTACTCAATGCAGTACACATTATAATGAAGTTAGTGGGAGACATAGATTATACCACCTTATAGTGGTATCACCTTATAATGAAATATATGATGTGCAGACTTTTATAATAAGTACAAACTACAGTATTCGTTTTAATGAGGTCAGTGGGAGCCATATATTATACCTTATAATGATATCACCTTATAATGAAGTACTCATTACAGTACACATTATAATGAAGTTAATGGGAGACATAGATTATACCACCTTATAGTGGTATCACCTTATAATGAAGTATATGATGTGCAGACTTTTATGCATTTAAAATAATAATATAAAAACTACCTATAATCACCCCATTGTTTTCAGGCCAGAAGTGAAAGATTATCGAGCATCTCAGCTGAGGATAAAGAAGCTGGAGAAATTGTTATCTTTACATAATATTGGGTGTGGAAGATAATTCTTTCATTTTTACTCTTGCTTTTCTTTCTTCTCCTTTTTCCTTTCTTTTCAAAACAAATCAAAAATGCAAACTTAACTTTTAATTGCTTTCCTGCAATAAGTATCTGGATATTTTAATATTTATAATGCTATGTTTTAGTAAAGTCAGTGAAAACAATATTTAAACCTACTGTAATTTTGTTTGGCATATTTTGTTGGGCAAATAAATATTGCTTGCTCATGACTGTTTACATGGTTTCATGTATTTACTCTTACATGAAAAACAAATTTCCTTTTAAAATAAAATAAAATGAAATGAAAATAAAATAACAAATTGATAGTAAAATTATCTAAATTAGTAGAAAAATTACTACTGTAAGGTGATAAAATGATCAATCTATTTAAATTTGTATCCCATAATAATACTTTAGTACAACTCTGGATCCCATGATGATACATTTGTATAAATTTGTATCCAACAATAAAACATTTCTATAATTTTTATCCCACAATGATATATTTAAATACATTTTAATCCCACAATGATGCATTCATATAAATCTTTATCAAAGAATAATAAATTGTGGGATTCACATAAATATTTATTCCAACAATGATACATTGTATTAATTTTTATTCCACAATGATACATTGTATTAATTTTTAACTCACTATGATACATTGTATTAGTCTTTATCCCTCTATAAAACATTCACATCGCTTTTTATCATTAATCGATTTCTATGAATTATTATGCCATGCTGATCACATTTTCAGAATACCAGGAGAAAGGAAAGTAATAGACCCATTCCGGCTCAAGAGAAAGTTTAGCACAAGGGTTGATGATTTAGAATTCCTTCCCTTGGACCTTTGCCATCACTATATCAAGGTGATGTATTATGGAATCCTACCTTCTTACTGGAAAAGATATTGTATTAAATGCAAGTAAACAAACATCGTCAGGTATATCTTTAAGTTTTGGTTGCATAATTTCTGGCTGTAGCAATTAATGAGGAATTTTTGTTTTGATTGTCTTTAATATTTAAATTATATGTTTAGTAAACAACACAATGACCATGTTGTTTAATGTATAACAATACATATCTATATATTTGTGTAAAAAATCTTGAATATTTTTATTTTAGCATTGCCATTCAGTAGAGTATAAATCTCTTTTGAGAGAAAGTTATCTAAATTTTGTAATGTTTTCAGTACAAAATAAACCTTTAATTATCAGTGATATTTGTTCATATTCTGTACTGTTGAAATGAATAAGGGATAAATTCAGATAGTCAAGGGCAAGTCAATCAAGTGATTGATGCCAGTCAGTTTATCTGAGATTTCCTCTTTTCCAGGGAATTTGTGCGGAATTCGAGATTGATGATTTAGAAGAGATGCTACCCAGGGTTCAGAAGTTAGCCAGTGATTTAGACAGTATCCAAATATATGAAAATGTAAGTCCATACCTTCAAAATTTACATTGCTTATAACCCAGGCAAGTTAATTATAAAATGGACAAGCAGAACTCCTGGTAACTGTTCCCAAATGATGAATTTTAATTTGTTTTGCACATCTGTATTTTTTTTATAACTTTTACTACATGATTTATTTATATTATTTGTCATTTTGTTTATGACTATAAATTGTAATGATCATCTTTAGTCATGATATTAGATAGCTTACTTTTTGTTCTATCATAAGACATTTTAAATGTAGATGGTGTAGGATATATAATCAGATGTTAGGTTTCTAATAATAAAACCTTATGTCACCTTTGGGGTAGTATCCCATTAGATAGGTTAGGTTTCTAATAATAAAGGCTGATGACATTTCTGGGGTAGTATCCCATTGGACAGGTTAGGTTTCTAATAATAAAGGCTGATGACATCTTTGGGGTAGTATCCCATTGGACAGGTTAGGTTTCTAATAATAAAGGCTGATGACATCTTTGGGGTAGTATCCCATTGGACAGGTTAGGTTTCTAATAATAAAGGCTGATGACATCTTTGGGGTAGTATCCCATTGGACAGGTTAGGTTTCTAATAATAAAGGCTGATGACATCTTTGGGGTAGTATCCCATTGGACAGGTTAGGTTTCTAATAATAAAGGCTGATGACATCTTTGGGGTAGTATCCCATTGAACAGGTTAGGTTTCTAATAATAAAGGCTGATGACATCTTTGGGGTAGTATCCCATTGGACAGGTTAGGTTTCTAATAATAAAGGCTGATGACATCTTTAGGGTAGTATCCTATTGGACAGGTTAGGTTTCTTGTTTTGTTTTGTCTTGTCTTGTTGTTGGGCTTAACGCCATTTTTCAGCACAAGATAGGCTATTCATGGCGGCCAGTATTAATGGTGGAGGAAGAAACCGGGAAATCACCGGAAAGAACCACCGACCCACGAGAAGCTACTGGCAACCTTTCTCACATATCCACATTCGCCGAATCCTAGACTCGAACCCACGCAGACAGAGGTGAGATGGCAGTGATCCGTAACGGACAGCGCTTTAGACCACTCGGCCACTCTGGGCCCCGGTTAGGTTTCTAATAATAAAGGCTGATGACATCTTTGGGGTAGTATCCCATTGGACAGGTTAGGTTTCTAATAATAAAGGTTGATGACATCTTTTGGGTAGTATCCCATTGGACAGGTTAGGTTTCTAATAATAAATGCTGATGACATCTTTGGGGTAGTATCCCATTGGACAGGTTAGGTTTCTAATAATAAAGGCTGATGACATCTTTGGGGTAGTATCCCATTGGACAGGTTAGGTTTCTAATAATAAAGGCTGATGACATCTTTGGGGTAGTATCCCATTGGACAGGTTAGGTTTCTAATAATAAAGGCCGATGACATCTTTGGGGTAGTATCCCATTGGACAGGTTAGGTTTCTAATAATAAAGGCTGATGACATCTTTGGGGTAGTATCCCATTGGACAGGTTAGGTTTCTAATAATAAATGCTGATGACATCTTTGGGGTAGTATCCCATTGGACAGGTTAGGTTTCTAATAATAAAGGCTGATGACATCTTTGGGGTAGTATCCCATTGGACAGGTTAGGTTTCTAATAATAAAGGCCGATGACATCTTTGGGGTAGTATCCCATTGGACAGGTTAGGTTTCTAATAATAAAGGCTGATGACATCTTTGGGGTAGTATCCCATTGGACAGGTTAGGTTTCTAATAATAAAGGCCGATGACATCTTTGGGGTAGTATTTTTTTGGACAGGTTGGTCAGGTGGACTCTTAGGATAATGAAGTTATTTCCAGTTGGATGGGTTTGGTCATGTCGGATATTTGCAATTTGCCAAATATGAGTACGTACAAGATGCTTGTCTTATGTCTGTATATATGTAGCTATGGCTGGACAATTTTATCAGTCTTAATTCTTATTGTAACATCAGTCTTCAGACATATTCAATGTTGTGTTTAGTTATTATTTGAGAGGAAACATTTGCTTAGATTATTCATTAGAAATATAAAAGGATCATTGGACTAAAATATTATCTTGGGACTATTGGACTTAAATAATATTTTGGGACTATTGGACTAAAATATTATCTTGGGACTATTGGACTAAAATATTATTTTGTGACTATTGGACTAAAATATTATTTTGGGACTATTGAACTAAAACATTATCTTGGGACTATTGGACTATTATTTTGGGACTATTGGACTAAAATATTATTTTGGGACTATTGGACTAAAATATTATTTTGGGACTATTGAACTAAATTATTTTGGGACTATTGAACTAAATTATTTTGGGACTATTGGACTAAAATATTATTTTGGGACTATTGGACTAAGATATTATTTTGGGACTATTGGACTAAAATATTATTTTGGGACTATTGGACTAAAATATTGTATTGGGACTATTGTGAATTATTCAGATGACAATGCCACTTTGATTCACTTTTGGCAGATCTGTACGTTCAAGGATTTGAAACTCATTCAGGACATTTGATTCTTTGGACCTGAATAGAACTTTTGTAGGATTATTTTAGATTCAATTCACAATACTGTATTTTTATTTTCTAACTATGATAATTAAATTATTTATTAAGTTTTACAAATCTTTTTGGTTTTTCTTCCTTCTTTTACTTAATTTATGACCAGAGTTATAACTGATTATACCATTGATATACTTACAGATAGGCAGAGAAAACATATATGTAGGTGGGGAAGCATAACTCTAAAACTCACTAGGTAACAAAAAAGTAAAATTATTTTGACAGTGTATAGTGTCAAAGTATAAACAGCATCACTTGATTAAATTTATGTCACTTTAGTTTAAACAAATTCATCTCTCAGAGGCTCTGTTATTATTTTATGGTCTCTGAAATGAAGTACACCTATGGATTAAGGCAAGTGCTGAACCAGTGCATTTTTATTTTGAAAACTCCTCAAAACTTTTATAAAATTAACAAATATTTAAATATTTCAGAAATAATGAAAGTTATTGGACTTAACTAAATGCAGCCTTCAAATCTGAAGCTGTTTGGCAGGTAAAAGTAAACAGCAGAGATTTGGATCTTGGCTTTGCATCCCTGGACATCATGTACCATCAAATGGAAAGTGAGATGAATCCAGATTAAATCTTTATAGCTGTTTCTGAATGAAGTCTGAGCTGGTTTAAATGCAGAGCAGTTGGAAACAGTAAAAGGACACAAGAAAGAGATTCATTTTGGGTTCTTTGAAATTCTTTAAGTTCTGAAATTGAATTTTCAAAATTTTTGTTTATATTCAATTATAGATAATCCAGTCAGAAAATAAATGTATATACTTATAGCCTAAAAAGTCATGCACATTTACTACCAGTACCATACTAAAAATATAAAACCAGATTCCACTAACATACCAAAATATAAAACCAAATATCAGTAACATACTAAAAATATAAAACCAAATACCAGTAACATACTAAAAAATATAAAACCAAATATCAGTAAGATACTAAAAATATTAAACCAAATACCAGTAACATACTAAAAAATATAATAACCAAATATCAGTAACATACTAAAGTTATAAAAACCAAAACCCACCATTTTAGGCTCTTTTATATTTTGTATTAGAATTGTCAAAATCGTTGTTTTCAGTTTTGCCACAATGTTCAAGATCTCATAAACAGTCGAGATGCATTATCGGATACCAATCGCAAAACTCGCTTGGGCAGTCCTAAACGGCTGCAGCTGACCAGTGGCATGCTGGACCACTTAATGTCTATACTGGAGAACTGGAAACAGGATGAAGATGACTTAGAGGTATGAAAAATGAATTTTGATTTAATTTATGTCTCAGCAGGAATTGGTCAAAGATATCATTGGTGAGCTTAAATCCAAGATGTCATCAGTGGCGAGCTCAAGTCCAAGATATCATAAATCCATGATGTCATGTGTAGTGAGCTTAAGTTCAAATGTCAAGATGACATCAGTTGTGAGTTTAAATCCAAGATGTCATCAGTGGTGAGCTCAAGTCCAAGATGTCATCAGTGGTGAGCTTAAGTCCAAGATCACATCAATGGGGAGCTTAAGTCCAAGATCATATCATTGGTGAGCTTAAGTCCAAGATCACATCAATGGTGAGCTTAAGTCCAAGATCACATCAATGGTGAGCTTAAGTCCAAGATCATATCAATGGTGAGCTTAAGTCCAAGATCACATCAATGGTGAGCTTAAGTCCAAGATCACATCAATGGTGAGCTTAAATCCAAGATCACATCAATGGTGAGCTTAAATCCAAGATTACATCAATGGTAAGCTTAAGTCCAAGATCACATCAATGGTGAGCTTAAGTCCAAGATGTCATCAGTGGTGAGCTCAAGTCCAAGATCACATCAATGGTGAGCTTAAATCCAAGATGGCATCAGTGGTGAGCTTAAATCCAAGATGTCATCAGTGGTGAGCTTAAGTCCAACCATGGACATATCTTCTTCTTTGGTATAGGGATCTGCATGTTGATCTCTCACCCAATTCAGAAGAGTTTATGGATCTGTCTTTGTTAGCTCTGCATGGTTGATAGGAATTTGATTATGATTGATGGAAATTATATTGGAGCTTGATTATCAGTCCCTCTTGCTTTCTCTTCTTATTGTGAATTCACTCCTTTTTATTGGGTGCAAGTTTGGTCATCATGGACCTGTTATACTATGGTATGTTTATAATCATGCATGGTCCTGAATACTGTGGTATGTTCATTATCAAGCATGGTCCTGAATACTGTGGTATGTTCATTATCAAGCATGGTCCTGAATACTATGGTATGTTCATTATCAAGCATGGTCCTGAATACTGTGGCATGTTCATTATCAAGCATGGTCCTGAATACTGTGGTATGTTCATTATCAAGCATGGTCCTGAATACTGTTGTATGCTCATTATCAAGCATGGTCCTGAATATTGTGGTATGTTCATTATCAAGCATGGTCCTGAATACTGTATTATGTTCATTATCAAGCATGGTCCTGAATACTGTGGTATGTTCATTATCAAGCATGGTCCTGAATACTGTGGTATGTTCATTATCAAGCATGGTCCTAAATACTGTGGTATGTTCATTATTAAACATGATCCTGAATACTGTGGTATGTTCATTATCAAGCATGGTCCTGAATACTGAGGTATGTTCATTATCAAGCATGGTCCTGAATACTGTGGTATGTTCATTGTCATCCATGGTCCTGAATACTGTGGTATGTTCATTATCAAGCATGGTCCTGAATACTGTGGTATGTTTATTATCATACATGGTCCTGAATACTATGGTATGTTCATTATCAAGCATGGTCCTGAATACTGTGGTATGTTCATTATCAAGCATGGTCCTGAATACTGTATGTTCATTATCAAGCATGGTCCTGAATACTGTGGTATGTTCTTTACCATACATGGTCCTGAATAATGTGGTATTTTCTTTATCATGCATGTTCCTGATTAGTCGTCTTTTCATTATCATACTTGTTCCAAATTTCTGTGATTTGTTGCAGTATCTTGCATGGTCCTGAGCAAATAATGTGACGTGTTCATTATCATGCATGGTAATAAATGCTTGGATGTGTTCATCATGCATGGTCCTGAATATGGTGGTGTGTTCATTATCATGCATTATCATGAATAATATGGTATTTTCATCAGCTTGCATGGTCCTGGTGTTATCATAGTCATACATGGTCCTGAATATTGTGTAATGTTCACTCTCATGCATGGTCCTGAATGCTGTGGCATTTTAATTATCATTCATAGTCCTGAATACTTTGGTCTTTTCATTATCATGCATGAGCCTGATTACTATATGTTCTTCAACTTGCATGGTCAAAAAATACTGTGGTGTTCTTTTTATTATGTATGGTCATGAATACTGTAGTGTTCTTATTATTATGGATGGTCCTGAATATTGTGGTATGTTCATTATCATGCATGGTCCTGAATCCTCTCATATGTTCTTTATCATGTATGGAGCTAACCAATGTGAATAATGGAATCTGTGTTGGGATTAGCACAAAAAATGAGTCTCTGTCAAGAAATTGCATTATTTTACACTATATATGCCAAGAATGTTTAAGGTTATAGACCTGGTCTTCATTTTTTTTACACAGTATATGTAGAATAGTGTGGTCCTAAATTCAGTTGTCTTTAAATGGGAATTTAATGAATTTCTCAATGCATACTTATGACACAAACAGGACATGAAATCAGTAGATTTAAAATTTTTAGTTGATTGGCTTCTAAATCAGTATGATTTTAATGGACATAAATTTTACACATCTTATGTGAATTGAGAAGAACACCTTAACTTTGGCCAGAGTTTTTAATGAAATGACTAAAAACTGTCAAGCACATATTTGACATAATAAATATTCTTTTCATACAGTAAAACTCCAAATTATGAACATTAATGAAATTCGGATGGCAGACTTTAGAAAAAAAAAATTAAGTTGAGTTAGGGTATTGTCAATTGGTATTGTTAAATGGCATTGTTAACAGGTGTTGTTTTTTAAATGAAAAAGAAGTCTTGAACCCAATAGTTACAAGTTTACTGACTGATGTACACAGATGACGTTCATTGTGATTAATAAATTTTGACACTTTAGAGGCTCACATTAGTTTTCTGTTTTGGATTTTCCCTTAAGTCACTTGGAATGCAGAATACCCTTGTTCTCAGCACTGGAATGGTGCAGTATTAGAACATTCAATCTGATCTCATATAATACCTTTGATTTTGTTACAGAAGAATCATAGCTTCTGTGTGATGAGGATTGCATATACATGGCAATATTATTCCTGTCCTCATATACCATCTTAGTATCCAGTTTCTTAGTATCCAGTTTGCATTAAATACACAATGCAAACTCTAGACCTTTGCTACTTGCCTGCACATACTTCAACTCTGATTTTCAAGCATTGTTGAATTAGCCATAATTACTTCTTAGCAGTTGTTATTTTTTTTAGAATTTGCAGAAATGCTCATTGTAGAATATGGTGTGAAGTGAGCAAAACAAGATAAGAGTTGTTGTGTATGTGTGTCTGTGTGAGTATATATATATATATATATATATATATATATATATATATATATAATAGAAATCTATATATATATATAATAGAAATCTATATATATATATATATATATATATATGTTTGTCTATTATATATATATATATATATATTTCTATTATATATATATATATATATATATATATATATATATATATATATATATATATATATTTCTATTATATATATATATATATATATATATATATATTTCTATTATATATATATATATATAAAAGAAATATATATAATAGAAATGTATATATATATATATATATATATATATATATATATATATATATATATATATATATATATATATATATATATATATATATATATATATATATACTCTTTATTTTATCTCACCTCTGCCGCAGGTCACAGAATTTTAATGAAAGACTCAAATGCTATCATGAACTACCTTCGATGCCTTGTACTACTTATAAAACCTCATTATATATCTTGCATTTGGTGTTAAACACTCAAAATTACCTCAGTGAGGTAATTAATTTACAGCTGTTTGTATACACAAATCAGTCTCAGTTGGATAATCAGCACATATTGTTACACAGCAATGAGGTGATAAGTTTACAGCTTTTTCTTTACACATGTCAGTCTCAGTGGGATAATCAGCACATGTCATTGCATTGGAATAAAGTAATCAATTTATAGTTCTTTGTTTAAATATTTGTCTTAATCAGGTAATCAAAACAGGTTGTTGCACTGATTGAACAGTTTCAGCTTTTATAATGTGCAGGCAGATTGTGTTGAAATAATTTTGTTTTCTCCAGAATTTTAAAGAAAAATCTTTAAATTTTCTAAAGCAGTAGGTTTAATGCATAAAACAGTATGTATGGTAGATAAACTCAAAATACAGTGTTTATATCCTACTACCAGTAGAATCACATGTATGCTATAAAATATATGTTGTGGTATTTTGTGGAATAAACATAAATGTTTTTGTAAAAGAGGACTATCTTATTTTGTTAACTTTTCCATTTTTAAACATTATGACTGAAAACTAATAGTTGGTGTTTTTAATGGCATTTTAACATGTTTGGTTATATCATGCTAAAGACATTAGAACTAGGTCTTTTCCATGCACTCACTGAAACACCTGACTGGGGCTGACCTAAGGCTGTATCAAACCTGTGATTCTAGGACTGAACATGGTGCCGTACTGCAGCTTCCTCATTCCTAAATAAGACTTAGATATTTATTAAAGTACATTTGAACTATCTTTATAGGAGCTACAGCTTTCTCTCAACCGGCTGAGTGAACGTGTGGCTCCCTGGCTGAAGATTCATCTTACTGGAGAGCCATCTGTTTCCAAAATCATTACAGCTATGGATAAGCTCACTTATGAAGATGATGTTAAGGCAGAGAAGGTAAGTGTGGCAATGTGTGCAAACAGTTGTACCTTTCTTAGCTTCATTGCAATAATGGATAGTGAGATACAATATACCTATTTAAGCGGTGACAAAATTGAAGTTTTTTGGTTTGAAACAATTTCAGACTCTCTGTGCACTATGTCATTGTGTCCATTCTCTCTTTTACTTAATATAGTATGGATTACTATTAATAGTAACAAACCTTTTTTTTTACTAAAAGTAGTAACAAAGTATAGCTTATATGGCCTTAAGGTCACCTTTATCTGTAGAATAAGGTAGTTACAGTTTAGATAAATGATTAGTCCTGATAGTAGTTATCTCCCATGTTTTTTTTTTTCTTCAGTTTATAATGCTTGATACATTATAAAGAAAGCTTTTGAAAGTAAATCACCACAATATTTTCTCCAATGTTTCAGATGTTAATAAAAATTCTCTAGTGACATAAAAAGAAAACAAACTTTATAAATCTATTAGAAAGATTCTTTAGAGCAGTCTGTTTACAATAGTAATAGGACCATGAACTTCAAAAGTGCAGTCTGTTTACAATAGTATTTAGGACCATGAACTTTAAGAGTAAAGTTTGTTTAAAATAGTAGATAGGACCATGAACTTAAATAGCGAAGTCTGTTTACAATAGTAATAGGACCATGAACTTCAAGAGTACTGTGTGATTACAATAGTAGATAGGACCATGAACTTCAAGAGTGCAGTCTGTTTACAATAGTAGATAGGACCATGAACTTCAAGAGTGCAGTCTGTTTACATTAGTAGATAGGACCATGAACTTCAAGAGTGCAGTCTGTTTACAATAGTAGATAGGACCATGAACTTCAAGAGAGCAGTCTGTTTACAATAGTAGATAGGACCATAAACTTAAAGACTGTAGTCTGTTTACAATACTAGATAGGATCATGAACTTCAAGAGTGTAGTCTGTTTACAATAGTAATGGGACCATGAACTTAAAGAGTGCAGTCTGTTTACAATAGTAATGGGACCATGAACTTAAAGAGTGCAGTCTGTTTACGATAGAAATAGGTGCAGTCTATTTACAATAGTAGATAGGACCATGAATTTCAAGATCAAAGTTTATTTCAAATAGTAGATAGGACCATGAACTTAAAGAGCAAAGTCTGTTTACAATAGTATAGGACCATAAACTTCAAGAGTACAGTGTGATTACAATAGAAATAGGACCATGAACTTCAAGAGTACTGAGTGATTACAATAGTAGATAGGACCATGAACTTCAAGAGTGCGGTCTGTTTACAATAGTAGATAGGACCATGAACTTCAAGAGTGCAGTCTGTTTACATTAGTAGATAGGACCATGAACTTCAAGAGTGCAGTCTGTTTACAATAGTGGATAGGACTAATAGTGCAGTCTGTTTACAATAGTAATAGGACCATAAACTTCAAGACTGTAGTCTGTTTACAATAGTAGATAGGACCATGAACTTCAAGAGGTAGTCTGTTTACAATAGTAATGGGACCATGAACTTAAAGAGTGCAGTCTGTTTACAATAGTATTGGGACCATGAACTTAAAGAGTGCAGTCTGTTTACAATAGTAGATAGGACCATGAATTTCAAGATCAAAGTTTGTTTAAAATAGTAGATAGGACCATGAACTTAAAGAGCAAAGTCTGTTTACAATAGTAATAGGACCATGAACTTCAAGAGTACAGTGTGATTACAATAGTAATAGGACCATGAACTTCAAGAGTACAGTGTGATTACAATAGTAGATAGGACCATGAACTTCAAGAGTGCAGTCTGTTTGCAATAGTAGATAGGACCATGAACTTCAAGAGTGCAGTCTATTTACAATAGTAGATAGGACCATGAACTTCAAGAGTGCAGTCTGTTTACAATAGTGGATAGGACTAATAGTGCAGTCTGTTTACAATATTAATAGGACCATAAACTTCAAGACTGTAGTCTGTTTACAATAGTAGATAGGACCATGAACTTCAAGAGGAAGTCTGTTTACAATAGTAATGAGACCATGAACTTAAAGAGTGCAGTCTGTTTACAATATTAATAGGACCATAAACTTCAAGACTGTAGTCTGTTTACAATAGTAGATAGGACCATGAACTTCAAGAGGTAGTCTGTTTACAATAGTAATGAGACCATGAACTTAAAGAGTGCAGTCTGTTTACAATAGTAATAGGACCATACATTTCAACAGTGCAGTCTGTTTACAATTGTAATAGGACAATGAACTTCAAGACTGCAGTCTGTTTACAATAGTAGAAAGGACCATGAACTTCAAGAGCGAAATCTGTTTACAATAGTAGATAGGACCATTCACAGTCTTTTAACAATAGTAACTTGGACCATGAAGATTGCAGTCTGTTTACAATATCAAATAGGACCATGAAAATTGCAGTCTGTTTACATTAACAAATAGGACCATGAAGATTGCAGTCTGTTTACAATAACAAATAGGACCATGAAGAGTGCATTCTGTTTACAATAGTAAATATAATCATGAATATCAGTTTTAAAGGAGTTTGATTTAATCTAATGTAAATTAGTATCACTTGGATTCAACAAGCCTTCAGTGTTTTTGGTACTTTGATTAGTAATGCCTACTGGAGTCCAACAAATTCAAAATAGGAAGTTAGACTGCTGGACTACTGCATATGAACCTATTGACATATATTTTATTCATTAGCAATACAAATAGCAATACTAATAGGTCCTGAATATGGCATTTTTAGCTTGAAGTCCAATTTTTTAACCTCCAAATTTGTCTTTAACAATTAAGTTATAATTAACACACATTGAAAATTATTTTTCTTATTTTGAAACAAAATATTGAAAAGTTTACCTAATTTACCATTGGCAATAAATTCACAAGTAACATACATTGGAAATTCTGACAAATTCTTGAAAATCATACCATAGACTACTTAGCTACCATACTTCAGTTAAGGTAGGTCAGATCCAGCATACTGTTATACTACTGGATGCTAAGAACTAAATTTGTGGGCTTCAAAGGTACCAGACTTCAATATATGTTACCCCACACCTGCCATCCTTGTATCCCACTGGACAATGGATTATCATCAAGCATAGGATTATCATCAAGCAATGGATTATCATCAAGCATAGGATTATCATCAAGCATAGGATTATCATCAAGCAATGGATTATCAAGCAATGGATTATCATCAAGCATAGGATTATCATTAAGCAAAGGATTATCATCAAGCATGGGATTATCATCAAGCATGGGATTATCAACAAGCATGGGGTTATCATCAAATATGGGATTATCATCAAGCATGAGATTATCATCAGACATGGAATTATCACCAAGCATGGGACTATCATAAAGCATCAAATTATCATAAAGCTTGGGATTATCATAAAGCATGGTATTATCATAAATCTTGAGATTATCATCAAGCATGGCATTTTCATCAAGCACTGGATTATCATCACATATGGGATTATCAACAAGCAAGGCATTATCATAAATCAATGGATTATCATCAAGCAATGGATTATCATCAAGCTATGGATTATGGTCAAACATGGGATTATCACCAAGCATGGAATTATCATAAAGCATAGGATTATCATCAAGCTATGGATTATCATCAAACATGGGATTATCATAAAGCATAAAATTATCATAAAGTTTGGGATTATCAACAAGCATGGCATTATCATCAAGCAATGGATTATCATCAAGAATGGGATTATCAACAATCATGACATTATCAACAAGCAATGGGACATCATCAATCATGGGATTATCATCAAACCTGGGATTATCAACAAGCATGACATTATCATGAAGCAATGGATTATCATGAAGCAATGGATTATCATGAAGCAATGGATTATCATCAAACAGTGGATAATCATAAACCATGGGATTATCATAAAGCACGGGATTATCATCAAGCATGGGATTATCATATAGCATGGAATTATCATCAAGCATAGAGGTACTAGAGCCCAAATTTATGATTTTGTTTACCCTAACCCACAGGATCACCATATTGAATTGTTCTCTGGTCCAGCTAAATTCAAGCAAGAGCCACTTTAGCTTTAACTAAAAACAGTAAGAACTGTATTTCACTAACTAGACTCCTGCAAAGTTGACCTTTGCTAGAATTTGCACTGCTTCTGTAATAGAAAGCAAAATAATACGAGTTTATGAGCTTATATAATCCAGCAGACATGATATAAAAATTTTATATTATCTAAAATCAAAGATAAACATATCAAGCAATTTAAAAAGTTTGATTACTTTTTCAACAGGAGAACAAGGATCGGATATCCAGAACAGTGCTTGAAAATATTGTGCAGCACTTCCAGACACTCTTTGATGTACCGTCAGTATCGGGGGTTTATGCTAGGATGAACGATGTGTACACCAAGCTGGGAGAAGTGCACAATGTTCTTAACACACTTAGGAATCTGCTTGGCTTAAGTAAGTACATATAAATCTAGTATAAGTCTGATGTAACTAAGTACATATTGATCTATATAGTGTATGTCTGGCATAAGTAAGCATGGCTGTACATCTGGATTTATATAGTATATGTCCAGTATAAGTAAGTACAGCTGCACATCTGGATCTTTATAGTATATGTAAAGCATAACATAAGTAAGTACAGCTGTACATCTGGATCTACATAGTATGTCAGGCATAAGTAAGTACAGCTGAACATCTGGATCTATATAGTATATGTCAGGTATAAGTAAGTACAGCTGTACATCAGGATCTATATAGTATATGTTAGGCAAATGTAAGTACAGTTGTTTATCTGGATCTATATAGTATATGTCAGGCATAAGTAAGTATGGCTGTACATCTGGATCTACATAGCATGTCAGGCATAAGTAAGTACAGTTCTACATCTGGATCTATATAGTATTTGTCAGGCATAAGTTAGTATGGCTGTACATCTGGATCTATATAGTATATGTCAGGCATAAGTAAGTACAGCTGTACATCTGGATCTACAAGTATGTCAGGCATAAGTAAGTACAGCTGTACATCTGGATCTATATAGTATATGTCAGGTATAAGTAAGTATGGCTGTACATCAGGATATAGATATACTATATAGTATATGTTAAGCAAAAGTAAGTACAGCTGTACATCTGGATCTATATAGTATGTCAAGCATAAGTAAGTACAGCTGTACATCTGGATCTACATAGTATACCAGGCATAATTAAGTAAAGCTGTACATCTGGATCTATATAGTATATGTCAGGCATAAGCTAGTATGGCTGTACATCTGGATCTATATAGTATATGTTGGGCATAAGTAAGTACAGCTGGATATCTGGATCTAAATAGTATGTCAGGCATAAGTAAGTACAGCTGTACATCTGGATCTATATAGTATATGTTAGGCAAAAGTATGTACAGCTGTACATCTGGATCTATATAGTATATGTCAGGCAGAAGTAGGTACAGCTGTACATCTGGATCTATATAGTATATGTCAGGCAGAAGTAGGTACAGCTGTACATCTGGATCTATATAATGTGTTTGGCTTAGCAATTGCATCTAGAGCAAAATATAGTATATATCATATAAGTCCATCTAGAGCTATGTATAGTACATGTCATATCCAACACAAAAATATAAAATACATTACATTTTCATGATAACATTCATTGCTTTGCACATCCAACACTCCTAAACTAAAAAAACATCTTGATCACATTAATTCTCCAGACCATAAGGCAAAGTGAACTCATGGTGTTGCTCAGTTTGTTGTCAACAATCCCTTGCTTCTAGTATGGAGACCAGTGTTTCTATGGAGACCAGTGTTTCTAATCCAATTTTCATTTTAGCTGTAATATGGACTTATATTGTCCTCCTCAGTAATTTGTATCAGTTCAGTGATGAACAAGATTCAAGCATTCAGGTGATCATTCATGCATACTAATCTAATGTGATTATTCAAGCATGCTAATAAGGTGATCATTCATGAATGCTAATGAGGTGATGATGCATCTGATTGGCTGACCTTTTTACCTCCCTGGAAGTCAGATTTCTGATTTTTCTCTGAGATTTCTGCCACTTTAGAGATTCTCATTCTGGAAAGATTTTAATTAATCTTTGTAAATAGTCTTAAATCATCGCCAGTTGGATTAAAGATCACCACCAATCAGAATTTAAAGATCACCACTAATTAGATTAAAGATCACCACCAATGCAATTAAAAATCACTAATTAGATTAAAGATCACAACCAATCCAATTAAAGATCACCACTAATTAGATTAAAGATCACCACCAATCAGAATTAAAGATCACCACTTATTAGATTAAAGATCACAACCAATTCAATTAAAAGTCTGTATTTGTGTCTTTGTATCTACCTACATGTCTCTGTTTGTGCCTTGTATCTACCAGAAATGACTATTTGTGTCTTTCTGTCTACCAAAATGTCTGTACTTGTATGTCCTTCTGATCTACCAAAAATGGTTATATTTGTGCATCAGTCTACTAGAATATCTGTATTTGTGTGTCTGTTTACCAAATTATATGTATTTGTGTCTGTCCAAAATGTCCAAATTTGTGTGTCTAACTGCCAAAATATCTATATTTGTGTCTTTTTTTTCTATCAAACTATTTATATTTGTATCTTGTTATATCTACCAGAAATGTCTGTATTTATGATTTTTATCTAGCAAAATGTATGTACTTATGTGTCTTTCTGGCTACCAAAATATCTGTAATTGTGTCTTTCTATCAACCAAAATATCTGTAATTGTGTGTCTTTCTTTTTTTATATTTGTTTATGGAGGTCTAATTTTTTTTTTAATTTAGTCTGGAATCATTAATACTCAATTGCTCTAGAATACAAAACACACAAACACACAAGCATGCTAAAATATCATTGTTCTGCAACATGACACACAATTAGTATGCACAAAAAATTGTACTTTCAGACATAATATAGAGTTCACAGAGAGCATATATACAAATTAAAGTATTTATATTTGAATTAAAATAACATGCTTCTAGACACATCCTTATAGGCATGGTTGTTGGATTAAAAAACATGCATTTATACATCCTTTTAGACTTGTTTATTTAGTTCAAAATAACATGCATGTCATTTTTAATTTTAGGTCCAACATGCAAATCATCAGCAATAGTGGATGCAGTGGGTCGACTCTTTACAGCTCACCAAAGTACAACAGTCCAGCAGCTGAAACAACTCTTGCAGACAGAGGATCTAGATGGGTGAATATACACTTTTTTATTTGAATGTTATACCTCCATTTGAATGCTTACAGTGAGGATGTAATTCTGGCATTTTACTATAATGTATAATTTCAACACTTTAATTTGAATTCTTGTATCCTACAGTAATGTGTGATTTCAACATTTACATTTAATGCTTGTGTCCAACAGTAATGTATATTTTAACACCTACATTTTAATGCCTGCATCCTAAAAAAAATGTGTGCTTTCAACACCTAAATTTGAATGCTTACAGTGAGGTAATTTTTGCATCATACAATAATGTATAATGTGAGTTTCATTACTTAATGCTTACCTTTACACAGCAATATCATTTTGCAATACAAAGTCCATGATGTATTGAGAAAATCATTATTGCATAATACTGTTTACAGCAAAGTACACAAACCATATCAATATGCCAGCACCTCCTTCAAATTTACTGTATACACTATAAAGATAGTCCACACCCATATATATATATATATATATATATATATATATATATATATATATATATATATATATATATATATATATATATATATATATAATGTAAAGAGTATGTTTATGATGATGTAAATAATACATATGTAGTGTTATGCATATCTACACTGTGCTCAGCTTTTATTCCTGATTATAGTTTCAGTTTAGGCTATATAGTGTAGATATACATGACACTACATATGTATTCTTTACATTATTATAAACATATTCTTTACAGTACTACATCATACATACTCTCTAAATTACTACACAGTACATACTCTTTACAGTACTACATACTCTTTAAATTTCTACATAGTACACTCTTTAAAATACTACATATTACATACTCTTTATGGGGCCAAATTGGTCTAAAGTGCTGACCATTACAGATCACTGCCATCTCACCTCTGTCTTCGTTAGTTTGAGCCAAGACTTGGCTAACGTGGGTGAGAAAGCCTGCCAGAAGCTTCTCGAGGGTCGGTGGTTCTTTCCTGGGTTTTCCAGGGTTCTTCACCATTAATACTGGCCACCATGTATAGCCTATCTTGTGCTGAAAAATGGCATTAAACCCTACAACAACAACAACAACATACTCTTTACATTACTACATATTACATACTCATTAAATTACTAAACAGTACATACTCTTTAAATTACTACATAGTACATACTCTTTACATTCATATATTACTACATGGATCCTTTTTACTTTACTACATACCCTTTACATTATTAAATATATGCCTTTGGTATTACCATGTATATACTCTTTACATTACTATGTACATTTTCTTGATATGCTACATACATTATTAAATACAAACCTTTTGCATTACTAAATTAATTACTCATTACATTATTAAATGCATACTCTTTACATTACTACACACTACTCTGGTGGCCTAGTGGTTAGAGCGTCCGCCATGGATGCAAGAGGTCGCGGGTTCGAACCCCTGCAGAATCATACCAAAGACTTTTTACCCTTCACTTGGTGCTCAGCATTAAGAGGTTAGTGTTAGGATTGTTTCGCCTATTGTCAGGATAATGTGACTGGATGGGACATCATACCACATGTATGTGGCATGATACCCCAGTGCTAGACATCACTATAAACTGAAACACTGCAGACATCATAGTGATATGAGTGAAAATTTTTTAAAGCTATGTTAAAAATCTAAATAACACACATTTACATTACTACATACATCTTCTTTTCATTACTGCATACATATTCATATATTATTAAATGCATGCCATTTACATTACTATATATTCTTTACATTACATTATACATACTGTATATACATATATATATTATACATACTTTATTACATTTACAACATACATACTCTTCATACATTCTCATCAAGATTGATGTGATTCAACTGTTTATAGTAAGTTACTGATAATCTCATTGTACAATAATAAGGATACATTTGTCACTTTTCAGGATAATCTCATTGTACAATAATAAGGAAACATTTGTCACTTTTCAGGACAATCTCATTGTACAATAATAAGGAAACATTTGTCACTTTTCCGGATAATCTCATTGTACAATAATAAGGAAACATTTGTCACTTTTCAGGATTATAAGAAGACTAGAGGAGCATTCAGAGTTCTTCCCTGCATTTTTTGAGATTATGAACAAGTTATTTGAAATATTAGGTAACTTTAAAGTTTAATTATTTCCCTGTCATCAGTACTGAATATTACAACCTCAAAGCAGGGGTTGACAACCAGTGGCATGCATGCCACAGGGTGGTACATTAATATATTTTGTGTGGCAAGCAAAGGGCAGCCAAAAATCTTGAACAGTGATACTCTTGTACCGGTGGCATGCACTCATTCATTTTGTAATCAAACTGAAAATTAAACTGGCACATTATGTAAAATATGTTCCCGACCCCTGTCTGAAAGTATTGTAGAAAGGCATGCAGTAATTTTTCTGTTCATTCCAATCCTTAGACATATCATTTTTAATAAACTTAGTGTCGACCTGTCATTTTTGATAAGCATAACTTCAGTGTAGACCTATCATTATTAGTAAGCATACATCAGTGTAATTGTCTCATTAGTATATCTATACAGTAGTGTAAACCAATCATTTTTAATATGCACACAGTAGTGTAGACTGATCATTTGCAATAAGCATAAATTAATGTAGACCTCTCATTAGTAGTAGGTCTGTCATTAGAAGTAAGCATACATTAGTGTAGATCTATCAATAGTAGTTAATTATACATTAGTTTAGGCATGTCATTAGAAGTAAGCATAAATTAGTGTTGTCCTGTTATTAAAGGTAAGCATGCATTAGTGTAGACCTATCATTAGTAAGCATGCATTAGTGTAGACCTATCATTAATAAGTATACATTAGTGTAGATCTATCATTAGTGGTAAGCATACATTAGTTTAGGCATGTCATTAGAAGTAAGCATAAATTAGTGTAGGTCTGTTATTAAAGGTAAGCATACATTGGTGTAGACCTATTATCAGTAAGCATACAGTAGTGTAGACCTATCATTAGTAAGCATACATTAGTGTAGACCTATCATTAGAAGTAAGCATACATTAGTGTAGGCCTGTAATTAAAGGTAAGCATACATTAGTGTAGACCTATTATCAGTAAGCATACATTAGTGTAAACCTATTATCAGTAAGCATACAGTAGTGTAAACCTATCATTAGTAAGCATACAGTAGTGTAGGCAAGTCATTAGTAATAAGCATGCAGTAGTGTAGACCTATTATTAGTAAGTATACAGTAGTGTAGTCCTGTCATTAATAAGCATGCATTAGTGTAGACCTATCATTTTTAATAAGCATACAGTAGTGTAGGCCTGTCATTATTAAGCATGCATTAGTGTAGGCCAGTCATTAGTAAGCATACATTAGTGTATACCTATCATTAGTAAGTATACATTAGTTAAGACCTATCATTAGTAAGCATACATTAGTGTAGACCTATCATTTTTAATAAGCATACAGTAGTGTAGACCTATCATTAGCATATAGTAGTGTAGGCCTATCATTTTTAATAAGCATACAGTAGTGTAGGCCTGTCATTAGTGAGCATACATTAGTGTATACCTATCATTAGTAAGTATACATTAGTTTAGACCTATCATTAGTAAGCATACAGTAGTGTACACCTATCATTATTACCATACATTAGTGTAGACCTATTATTTTTAATAAGCATACAGTAGTGTAGACCTATCATTTTTAATAAGCATACAATAGTGTAGGCCTGTCATTAGTAAGCATACATTAGTGTATACCTATCATTAGTAAGTATACATTAGTTTAGACCTATCATTAGTAAGCATACAGTTGTGTAGACGTATCATTAGTACCATACATTAGTGTAGACCTATCATTTTTAATAAGCATACAATAGTGTAGGCCTGTCATTAGTAAGCATTCATTAGTGTAGACCTATCATTTTTAATAAGCATACATTAGTGTAGACCTATCATTTTTAATAAGCATACAGTAGTGCAGACCTATCATTTTTAATCATTTTTAATAAGCATACAATAGTGTAGGCCTGTCATTAGTAGTAAGCATACAATAGTGTGGGCCTGTCATTAGTAGTAAGCATACATTAGTGTAGACCTATCATTTTTAATAAGCATACAGTAGTGTAGACCTATCATTTTTAATAAGCATACAATAGTGTAGGCCTGTCATTAGTAAGCATACATTAGTGTAGACCTATCATTTTTAATAAGTATACAGTAGTGTAGCCCTATCATTTTTAATAAGCATACAGTAGTGTAGACCTATCATTTTTAATTAGCATACAATAGTGTAGGCCTGTCATTAGTGTAGACCTATCATTTTTAAGAAGCATACATTAGTGTAGACCTGTCATTAGTAGTAAGCATACATTAGTGTATCATTAGTAGTAAGCTTACATTGATGTAGATCTACCATTAGTGGTAAGCATACAATAGTGTAGACCTATCTTTTTTGATAAGCATTCATTAGCACCTCAAGTTTCTTTATCTTCATTTGGAAATCTCTATTGTTGTTATATGTGTAAATCCAGTTTATTTAAACTTCATTTGGAAGCCTTCTGCTGCAGGTCAATTAGTACATCAGTTTATATAATCTTTATTTGGAAGCCTTTGTTGCTGGTCCATTTTTACATGCAGTTTATTTAAATGAAGAAAAAAGAGACCTGGATTGCATTCAGAATGTAAAGTACTAATAGTTTATAAAAGATTTTAAAATGTCAAATGTTTTGTTTTAGTTGTTACAGACCTGTAGCCATTGATAAAATTTAGTCATTTGCTAGAATGTGAATGACACTAAAGAATTTATAATTTATGCTTTTCTTTAAACCTTTTTCACATCTATTTGAATGCAGGACATTTTTTGACATTTTGCACTGTGTAAAATGTGCCCTTGGGGACAAAATGGTTTCTCCTTTAGATACTTTTTCTTTTGCAGATGTTCATCGAATGGATCAAGTGATTCCAGCTGTTCGTGCACTTAAGATGTTAGCCAATTGATGGACACCTAATCTCTTCAACTGCCGAAAATATATTTTGTATTCAGGACAAGATTGTTAGGTTATTCCATGATATATTAACTCAGTCATTGGATTTTGTTTTGAATGTGTAACCCTACTTTGGTGAAACTTGAGGCTAAGAAAGTATCCAGTTCTAATCTATTTTAGTCAACTGTTTAAACATTTATCAGAGCTTAACAGATGAATTGTCTTTTTCAGACCATGCAACATATTTTGCATTAAAAATCTCAAGAGGTCAAGGTCATTCATACTGAGTGTAAACTGCCATATTTTTGGTTCCAAAATTAACTCTGTTGAGGCAGCCAGAAGAAGGAACATATGAGAATGCATACCTGGTATTTGGGCAGATTTTTTATAATCAAATTTTTGGATACAAAGAAAGAGAAGAAAAGATATAATGTTGACAACTGAGAGTACATGAATTCAGAAGAGTATTGTCATATGTATTTTGGACCATGACAAATGAGAACATGATGATCGGTTTCTCATTGGGTTATTCCTGCTAACTGGATCATGTCACCCAAATTCATTTTCTCTTTTAGACCATCTTTTTAAATAAATCATGTAGCCCTTATCCTTATTTCTTTGAATCAAGTTACCCAAAAATCCATAAATTAATGAACCACATTACCCAAATCCTTAAGTCAGTGGACCATTTTACCCAGATCCTTAAGTCAATGGACCATGTGAACCAAATCCTTAAGTCCTCAGTAGTCTCAATGCTTAAAAGCTTTATGTTGTTTTGTTTGCATTCATTACAGTATAAACTGTCAGCTGCCAAACCACATGGCAAATGTCAGAATAGAAGCTTAATGTTCAAAGGATAGGGTGTTTTGCTTTGTTGGACAAAAAAACTGACCCAAGGATATGACCAGCTCATTGACAGGTTCAATATGATTTGGTTCAGTGTGTCCACATATGAAATTTTTCTGATATGCATTTTTAATGGAAATGTTCAGAATTCTATTTTGGACACAAAGGTTACATGCATATTACAGGTGACATAACAGGTATTGACTAGCTTGTAGGGTATGTTGACAGGTTACAGGCAACACCGTAGACCTTGGCCAAGGATACAGGGCCGCCTGTTAATAGGTTACAAACAACACAATGCCTATCATTTAAGGCCTGGTGACAGGTTACAAGCAACACAGTAGACCTTGGCCAAGGATATAGGACCTGTTAATAGGTTACAAACAACACAATACACCTTGGCCTATCATACATGGCCTGTTGACAGGTTACAGGCAACACAGTAGACATTGGCCAAGGATTTAGGGCCTGTTGACAGGTTACAAACAACACAATACACCTTGGCCTATCATACATGGCCTGTTGACAGGTTACAGGCAACACAGTAGACATTGGCCAAGGATTTAGGGCCTGTTCACAGGTTACAAACAACACAATACACCTTGGCCAATCATATAAGGCCTGGTGACAGGTTACAAGCAACACAGAGGATCTTGGCCAAGGATATAGGGCCTGTTGACAGGTTACAAGCAACACAGTAGGTCTTGTCCAAGGATATAGGGCCTGTTAATAGGTTACAAACAACACAATACACCTTGGCCTATCATACAGGGCCTGTTGACAGGTTAAATGAAACATTAGACCAAGGCCTAGCATACAGGGCTACTGACGATATGTTTATACCAATTTATATCGGATACTGTCAAATAAAGGATGTTTTATTTTGAGAAAAAAAAAAATTAAAAGATTTTTTTTGATCGTATCAAAGCTAGTTTATTCAATTTTCAGAAGAATAAAGACACTAACACTTTTGTGTCATTTTAAAGGCAAACATTGTGTATGCCTTTTCTTTTGTCAATTACATTGGTTACTTTGTACGTGTTTCTATTTATAAAAAGTATTATAAAGTAGTTCTCCATATTGTTTATGAAAAATAAACACAGCTCACCCTGATCATATTGTCATGTTCAGTTGCAATATTTTCATCTGATTTTGTCATTTCTCTTCTGTACTTTATCATATGACTTTTGTTATCGACATTGTAATGTATAATATTGCATTTGTACTTCTGTACCATGATACTTGTTAGCAAGATTTTACAAATTCAACATAAAGAAATTAAATCTTCATGTGTATATATTGATAACCCAACTAGGTTGACAGCTATTACAGCAACTTGACCATTTTGTGCATGTTTTGAACAAAGCAGAAGTACTAGAGGTAGACAATGGAATATTGGTAGGAATTTTTATATTTAGATGACTGGTAGGCAAATTTATATATAGATGACTCGTAGGTATTTTATATTTAGATGACAGGTATTTTTATTTATATTTAAATGACTGTTAGGTATATTTATATTTAGATTACTGGTAGGTATTTTTATTTATAGATGACCTTAGATTATCAGGTCATTAAAGCAATTTTTCCATGTAAAACTTGAGGTAGACAAATGAAAATTTGGTATGTATAGATGCAAGTTCGTATGTAGGTCACTTAGATTTTCATTCCACTGAGTGAGTTTATCAGATTTTTATAAACAATTTAACTTTTGGGGATATTTTTTTTAAATAGTGGCTACATGCTTTTTAACCATTTTAAGGTGGCTTGGTCCCTAATGAATATTCCAATGAAGCCATTCCGTGCCAAATGGCCTGGTCCCCAATGAATATTCTAATGAAACCATTCTAAGCCATATTCATTATCCAGATTGCTTGGTCCCTAATTAATATTCTAATCTAGCCAATCTATGCCAGATTCATTGGCCAGATGGCATGGTCCCTGATGAATATTCTAATCCAACATCAAACCACATGTTGCCTAGATCAATATAATATACTCTCCAGCCACATAATGATAGCAGAGTAATAGGCTACATGAGGAAAGTCTGTTTTATTTTAGAAGTGCCAAGTTTATTCATTTGTGAGTTTACATTTCTGAATGCATGTTAGAAGTGAAGATAGCTCATGGTGTTAGTCATACCTTTCATCTAGTTATGCATACAAGTAAACACACAAGTGTTGCAAAAGGCAGAGTTTGACATTTGAATGGTGTTATATTCATCCAGATTTCTGCTTGCGTGAGTGAATCAAGAACTCCCAATGTATCAGTGTACAAACTTTTATTATGTAGTAAAAGTTATGCCACAACTTTCAGTACAGCTAATGACGTATATATTATGACCTTCTAAAACAGGGCCCTAACATTGCTCATGATAATACAAATATGATTGATGTTTTTGGAAAAAAATTAAAGGTTTGTGTTTTGGTTTTGACAGTATTTTTAAGAGATCAGCTAAAATATGCAGAGGAAACGGAAGAAAAGTGCCTTTTCAAGTAACATCAAGGCAGCTGACTTGGATTGACTTGTGCAGGGATTGAACTTGCAACTACAGCTCCCTGGAAGAGTGATACTTAGGACATACTTTTCACAGGCAAGACAAGAATGAATCTGAACATAAAGCCATGTAAACATTTCTCAGTTGGTCTCATCTGCATGTCTTTTAACAGTATTTCATGATATATGTAGATCTGCTTTGTCATGTTCAGTTGTGAGTGGTATGGATTAAATGTATGAGCCAAAATTCTCAGGTTTTAGCTTTGTTTTATGCCAGTACTTTGAAATAGTTGTAAGAACATATTAAAGAAAGCTATTTTGTGTGGGGCAATAAGACTAGTTTTAATTTTTGGAGGCAATAAGACTAGTTTTAATTTTGGGGGGCAATAAGACAAGTTTTAATTTTTGGGGGCAATAAGACTAGTTTTAATTTTGTTGACTGCATATAAACTGCAATACTTACTGTTTACTTATGATATCTATCATAGAGTTCATGAAAATGTGATTTTATACAATTTATTCACAAAGAGATTTCCTAATATTTGCAATTGAACATTTATTTATAGTTTGTGTATTGAAGTAATCAATGCATTGTTAATCTAATATTTATTTATAGTTTGTGTATTGAAGTAATCAATGCATTGTTAATCTAATATTTATTTATAGTTTGTGTATTGAAGTAATCAATGCATTTTATGTTTGAAGGAATGACATTCTAAGGAGAATAGTTAGTGATATTATTAATTATAATAATACTTTTGAATATTGGAAATAAAACTTTTGTATATGTGTTGAATCTTTTCATTTCTAAACATTTCACATTTTGTTACTTATAGTTCTCACATTTTGCAGCTGTTTTTGATACATTTTTGGTTGTAAGGCATATTAAGCTAGTTTCTTTGTAGCAAGGCATAATAGTTTTATTACATGCTATGGTTTTATTGTTAGTAGAATGGTATATTAATTTTGATAACTGAAGTCAGTGCTACAACTTCAGGTAGTAAGGCATTCTAGTTGGATACAAGACTGAACTATATTTTCATTGTTGGTAGTAGGGCATATCTGTTATATAAGACTGTAAACAGTTTCCAAATCTAGTAGTAAGGCAGATTAATTTTGATACAAGACTTTGTGTTACATTTTCCAAATCTGGTAGTAAGGCATTTTAATTTTGATACAAGACTTTGTGATACAGTTTTCCAATTCTGGTAGTAAGGCAGATTAGTTTTGATACAAGACTTTGTGATACAGTTTTCCAATTCTGGTAGTAAAGCATATTAATTTTGATACAAGACTTTGTGATACAGTTTTCCAATTCTGGTAGTAAGGCAGATTAATTTTGATACAAGACTTTGTGATACAGTTTTCCAATTCTGGTAGTAAGGCAGATTAGTTTTGATAACAAGACTTTGTGATACAGTTTCCAAATCTGGTAGTAGGGCATATTGTTTTTGATACAGGACTTTGTGAAAGTTTCCAAATCTGGTAGTAAGGCATATTATTTTCGATACAGGACTTTGTAAAAGTTTCCAAATCTGGTAGTAAGGCATATTGATTCTGGTTAATACCACTTGAAAACTTGACTCTCAAGGTTTTAAGACATAGTGTATGGAAAACCTTACTGGCAAAAATTCTAAGCCTTGGTCAATGCAAAACTTTGACTGGCAAGGTTCTAAACTAAAAGTGTCTTCACCTGACACATGTATGCAGTGCAAACTAAACATTTCTGCACCTGACACATGTATGCACATTCAAGTATGATGCAATTAAAGGCTGAAATCAAAAGGGCTATAGTAATATCATCTTTGACAACAAACATTAAAATCAACCTTTGTCTGTCTTTATACTGTGAGGGCATATACCAAATTTGATCTTAGTTTATGATCTTATTCTAAAGCATGGAAAAATGGCAATGTTCCAAGTTAACACAGACAACAACTCCATAAAACTTTGCCAGAAAAAAGTGAAAAATAAATCTAACCAAGGTCTTTTTAATTTCATAACAACTTTGATTTAATGTGATTAAGATCTTCAACAGCAATGGAGCAGAAATGAATTGGATGTGTAAAATTTCTATACCAACAAGGGATATAACTGTAAAATTTGATCATAAAGGTGTGAAAACTTCAATTGCCCTAGATCATCTTTATTATAGTACCTTTTTCAAATCATACCAGATTTTTTTTTCAATGCATGAAGTTGTTAAATGTTTACTGAGAGGACACAAAATTTGTGATCAAGAGTGGATGGGATGGCTAGACATTGACTATACTATATGATGGACAGTGGATGGGATAGCTAGACATTGTTATCACTGTGATGGACAATGGATGGGATGGCTAGACATTGACTATACTATATGATGGACAGTGGATGGGATAGCTAGACATTGTTATCACTGTGATGGACAATGGATGGGATGGCTAGACATTGTCAATACTATAATGGACAAAGGGTGAGATGGCTAGATATCAATACTGTGATGGACAGTGGAAGAGATTGCTAGACATTGTCAATACTATGTGACAGACAATGGATGAGATTGCTAGACAATGTCAATATTGTGATAGTCAATGGATAAGATTGCTAGACATTGACAATACTATGTGATGGACAATGGATGGAATAAATAGACATTGTCAATACTATGTGATGTACAATGAATGAGATGGCTATAGACATTGTTATTATGTGATGGGCAATGGATGAGATGGCTAGATATTGTTAATACTATGTGATGGACAATGGATGAGATGGCTAGACATTGTCAATACTATGTGAGGGACAAAGGGTGAGATGGCTAGACATCGTCAATACTGTGATGGACAGTGGATGAGATTGCCAGACATTGTTAATACTATGTGATGGACAATGGATGGAATAGCTAGACATTGTCAATACTATGATGGACAAAGGGTGAGATGGCTAGACATCATCAATACTGTGATGGGCAGTGGATGAGATTGCTAGACATTGTCAATATTATGTGATGGACAATTGATGAGATTGCTAGACATTGTCAATGCTACATGATGAACAATGGATGAGACGGCTAGACATTGTTAATACTATGTGATGGACAGTGGATGGGATGGCTAGACATCATCAATACTGTCATGGACAATGGATAAGATGGCTAGACATTAATACTATGTGATGGACAATGGATGAGATAGCTAGACATTGTCAATACTGTGATGGACAATGGATGAGATTGCTAGACATTGTCAATACTATGTGAACTAGACATTGTCAATACTATGTGATGGACAATGGATGAGATGGCTAGACATTAATACTATGTAATGGACACTGGATGGAATGGCTAGACATTGTCAGTACTATGTGATGTACAGTGGATGGGATGGCTGGACACTGTCAATACTATATGGCAGGCATTTATTACAAAATTTGCAGGGCTTCCTTTCATTTCATTTACATTCTATTCAACTTTGTTTTTTATTTGCCTGTTTTTCTTAAAATCACATTCATTAAATATAATGGGAACCAGTTAATATTGGTCTTTAAATCCAAGCTGTTTTTGCATGCAGTGGCAGGTCTGAATGGCAGATCTGGGTCTATCTACACACACATCTATATACAGTACATCAGCACTTGGCTGCTGTATCATCACTATGAGCATTTAACCTGTAAGAATAGTGACTCCACACTTTCACTATGAATCAATGACTAGGGGTTATAATTTTCACTGTGGTTGGTTTCTTCAGCTCTTTAATAGGATGACAAGTTTTCAAGTATAACATGCACCACTAATTATTTCTTTGTCTTATGTATTCAATATGGTCTTATTTTTTAACCTTGAATGAAAACATGAATTGCATATTACTGATAGAGAGTAAGACAGTGTTACAAATCAACCGAGACCCAAAATTAGCTTGCAAGCCCAAAATATAGCAAATTTTATTAGGCTATATTATCCAGTATGATCCACAGACGCTGCCATTAAATTATGTCTTTAAGTGGATTTTAGTTAAAAATATCATTACCAGTGAATAGTGTGTGTAATAAACCTATTCCATAAATACTGTAGTATTACTTGTCAGTGGCTAAGTAGTGAATGCAATAACATCTGTGCTACAATATAGCAGTGCTACTTAGCAGTGAATAGCAAGTGTGCTACATAATGTGTCACAACTGCAGTAGCATGACTCCAAAGCGAGCAGTGAGGTTAGATACTGTGTATTGAACAGCAAGAGTACTGTGTGTAAAAAATTTTAAAATTCTGTATGTAATCTTCTCATTCCTGTATCATATTTAATTGAAAAGAAATCATTTTGTCACAATGGAAGTAAACAGATCTTACTGTTAAAAGGTGTTTTATTAGGTCTTTTAATTAAACAGAGCAATGAAACTATCTTTTCTGTCAATGTCCGTCATGTACACAACATATATATTGCAGATGAGTGATTCATCTCCATTAAATAAATGCCTCAGACATAATAAAGCAAATCTTATTTTTATATTACACCTGGGTTTTATTTATACTCAGGTACACATAGATATCAGGTGGGTTTCACAACTCAATTAGATCTTTAAACTCCGAACTGTCATCACATACTGGACCTGCACACCAGGATTAATTTATTGATCTCCTAAAACGATACAATGTTCACCCTGATCTGCCAGCATATCCAGACTAATTATTTTCCAATGTAGCTGACAAAAAATTCAAAAGTATAAGGCCATATCAATGCAATGATTTAGCTGTGTCCACATGACAGTCAAGGAAGCCAATGTTAACATTAACTGTGTCTACATGTCAGTAAAGGATACTCATGTTAACATTACAGTAAAAGAACATTAGCTGCATCCACATGTCTGTCAAAGATGCCCATGTTAACATTAGCTGTGTTCACATGACAGTCAAGGATTCACATTTTAATATTAGCTGTGACCACATAACAGTCAAGGATGCTCAGGTTAACATTAGCTGTGTCCACATAACAGTCAAGGATGCCCATGTTAACAATAACTGTGTCCACATATTAGTCAAGGAATCCCATGTTATCATTTGCTGTGTCCACATGACAGTCAAGGATGACCATGTTAACTGAGTGCAGTTTGAAGTACATGAATACAAGAAAAGCAGGTTATAAGTCAGAACAGTTCTGCAGAAAAAGTAAAACCTGATCTAAACCTTTTCAGTAATTCCTCATGCCAAATTAGGTTTTAAGCCAGAAAGTCCTTTATTGATTTTTTTGCGTAAGAAAAAGGGCAGATGCAAAACCAAATGAGGGCCATAACTCAATTAATTTTGATAGAAAACAGTGAAAAATCAAATTTGTCCCTACCGTTCTTAATGTAAATCCTCATGCTAAATTTGATTTACTTTTAAACTCATTAGGTCCTTCAAATGTAATTGAGCAATTAAGGAAAATTTCAGTCAAACTATTTGACAGAAAACAATGAAATCCACATTAACTGATGATGGAGAAAATTTTCAAAACAATACTATGTAAAGATTAAAAATCATTGACTCCATACAAATTTCAGATATTTACTGGCATACAGTTTGTTGTCCAAAATTTCATGACTGCAATAATTCCTCTGCTTATGGATCCATTTGATTTTCAGATTTTCAAGTAAAAATTAGGATTTTGTAAAGTATATGTTTGCAAATTGTTATACAAAAAGGAAAGTCACTTTTTTCCATTTTGAAAAATTCAAAATAAGAATCTACCAATCACAATGTGTCATAGCATTAAATATTAGTATTACAAAGAGTTTTCTGAGTACATTCATTGTTCATTCTATTATTTTATTCTAAGCATACTACAAGCAATCAAACTTTTGCATATCCTTCTAAAGCATTACCACACTGCTCATAGATGTAGCATAACCACACTGCCCACTGATGCAGCATTACCACAATGCCCACAGATGTAGCATTACCACAATACACACTGATGTAGCATTACAACAATGCCCACTGATGTAGCAATACCACACTGCTCATAGATGAAGCATTACCACACTGCCCACTGATGTAGCATTACCACAATGCCCACTGATGTAGCATTACCACAATGCCCTTTTGATGTAGCATTACAACAATGCCCACAGATGTAGCATTACCACACTGCCCACTGATGTAGCATTACAACAATGCCCAAAGATGTAGCATTACCACAATGTCCACTGATGTAGCATTACCACACTGCTTATAGATGTAGCATTACCACAATGCCCACTGATGTAGCATTACCACAATGCCTACTGATGTAGCATTACCACATTGTTCATAAATGTAGCATTACCACACTTCCCACTGATGTAGCATTACAACAATGCCCAAAGATAAAGCATTACCACAATGTCCAAAGATGTAGCACTGGTCATTTCATTATTCATGCCCCCCACTGTCCATAGATGTAGCACTTGAAATTTTAATTCATTACTACATACCCATAGATGTAGCAAAAGTCATTTTGAATTCATTACCACTGACCACAAATGTAACACTAGTCATTTCAATTCATGCCCCACTGCCCATTACAACATACCCATAGATTAGCACTAGTCATTTCAATTAATTTCCACACTGCCCATATATGTAGCACTAGTCATTTCAAATAATTTCCACACTGCCCATATATGTAGCACTTGTTATTTCAATTCATTACGTTTCTAATGAATCACTGTTCTTTTCATAATACAAACTCCCTAAATATGTATAATAGCAAGTTATTTCCTCCATTAAAACATCAAAGATATATATATATATATATATATATATATATATATATATATATATATATATATATATATATATATATATATATATATATAATGCCTTTAGATGTAAATATTCATATATGATGCAGTATAAATTTATCATAATAATAATAATAGAGTTTTCAAGAATGAAAGCTTTAAAAATAAGTATAAACTGAAACATCAATAACTGTCCTTTAATGCAAGGCTTCATTACAAATTTAATTTCAATTCATGAAGTCCTTAAGAAGTTACTGAGTAAAAATAAAAGTGAAGACCAAAAGGCTTTTAAATTACAGACAATACCCCATACAATTTTGCCAGAAATAAACAAAAAATCAAACTTTAATATGGTCTTCCAAATCCAAAAACATGTACCAAATTTAGTTTTATCTTTTCAACATTGGGCAGAAAAAAAAACTGATTGGCTAAGTTTTACATAAAAAAAAAAGAAAATAACTGCATGTAAGTTTCGGCTAAATTATCAAAATCGAAGCTGACCTAGGTTTTTTAATGTAATGCATTAAATTTGATTTCAATCCTTGAAATTTTTCGAACACTATTGAACATAAAATAAAATTAAGGGGAGAAATTCTTAATAAACAAGGAACACAAGTCCATAAAATAAAACAAAGACATAAAAATTGAACAAGAGCTAACTTTTCTAAATATTAAATTTCATAACAAATTTTTTTAAAAATCATTATGTCCTTTAAATAAAATAACTACATCAAACCCAAATTTTGTTTGAATAATTATGTGCTTCAAGAATTACTGCATGGAAACAATTACATGTGGCATGACATAGCAGGATTAATGGATACAGGCTCCCTCCATTTATTCTGCAATTGGCTGCAATATCAAAATATATAGAAATACAATAATAGCAAGAAAGCCAGTGATTCCATGAAAAGCGCACAAAAAAATCATGACTGTAAAATATGTCAACCCCAATGTCAAAAGTTTATGCAGGCAAATCACAAATAAATCATCTTATCTTCATAATAATTTATCCAGAGTAGGAAAAAAATACATTTGGGTGTTAAGGAACATAAGAATAAAAATAATCCTTTAGGAAAATCTTCTATGACCATGACCTTAACATCAAGGTTGAAATGGGTGAGTTTGCATTTCAAACAATGAATTATATTAACTAAGGATTCAGCCAAATTATAAAGAAAATCTCTTAAGGAAACGAAGGAAACGGAAGCAAATAAAAACTTTAACACAATCTTGTTTACATAGGCAGAAAGATGTCTAGATTTCTTCTCAATAAAAATAGCATCAAGGAACATCAGCACAATGTTTTTACATGAGCTTCCCTGCACTTCTTGCTGCATAATTTATCAGGATCTAAAAGACCATTATGAGTTTCCAGGTCATCAATTCTTGTCAAAACGACACGACAGAACTGAACAGGCAAAGAGCGCAAACTGTTTCCTGCTTCTTGATTTGACTGTAATATCCTGACAGAATCCAACACATCTTTACTGTCAATGTCATCCTTGTCATTATTTGTATCAACATCAACGTATATCTCTGTCATGCATTCACTGTCTGAATATTCAGAATAATTTCCCTCACTTTCACTGGTGTCACTACAGAAAGAATACTTATAATACGAAGTAGATCGTCCCAATTTTTTACGATTGGATCTTTTTGATCTTGGTCCACTGTTTTTCTCCTCACCAGATCGTTTACCAAATCTCTTTCTACTTCTGGCAGTTCTATCACTTCTCTTTGACCTTTCTTTAATGAATGAATCTGTAATTTTCTCCTTTACTTGATGTTTCTGTACCGGAAGATCATTTTCAGAAGTTTTAGGATCAGAACTTTCTTGTTCCTGCCGTGAACAAAATGATAAAAAGCAGTCATTGAAGGAACGTTCTGCTTTGTTCTGAACCGCCATATCTTTTTTTACATTGGGCTGTGGAAGATAATACTGTATCAGATTTAGTTGGACTGGTTTGCAGTTGCTTGGATCTAAATCTGACTTTGAACTATTTTCTCCTGCTGAATCCAGTTTATCTGTTGATTCATCCGAACATAGTGTGAGATTCTCCACCCTTTTTGCAAATATTCCACTACTATCATTTAGCTCAACCAAAGAGCTTGGATTGGAGAGATCTTCAGACTGTATATATATTGAAGTTTCTGTTTCAGACTGGTTATTAGAATAAATTTCTTTAAATACTGCACTCTGATCTGGAGATGAAGGCCCTGTCAGGTCCACTTCAATATAAGTTTTAGGCACACCACATTTTTTCTGTGATTGTTTATTACCGCTGTCTATATTTATTGTTCCTTTCTCTGCAATTTTATTTAGTAACTGACTAGAATCGCCTGTAAAATTATTTTCCCCGTTTTCAACCTCTTGCGAGTTTTCATCCTCAGCTGTTAAATCTACAAAAATTTCTGTAGCAGATTTTGTGGTACAGTTAGAACTGGAAGTGGACAACATCTTAGCCTTCTGCTTGTCTGAAGAACAATTTACAATGGATTCTTTGTTTCCCGATTTAACTGTAGCACTGACCCTTGTGATCATCCCACAAATCTCTGCTGAAGATGTGTCTTCAGTAAGATCTATCACATCATCTGTTTTCTGTGACACTTGGGCTGTCAATTGAATTTTGTCAGCGGTCAGAGATGGAGCCTTACAGGGGGCTTCACAAGTAAAATTAGCACAAGGAATTATCACAGGGGCTGTGGAAGTAGCAATCTTTTGGCTTACAGTCTCAACAGAAGGACTCTTTAACATTGTCCCAGTTTTTGCATCCTTTTTCCATCTCATTGCCACATTTGTGAAAAGAGATTCACTTGCTGTTCCCTCTTTCTGATGACCTGCTCTACTTGCACTATTGTTTGCTAAAGTTTTAGGATTTGATGCCAATGTTGAAGACTGAATTGATGAGACACCTTGCGTAGAAATGATATTATCTGTACCAAATGCCATTCCTGTTGACAATGAATGGTTACAAGCTTGTTTCTTAGCAACTCCAGTTGACATCGTAAATTCCTGTTTGGCAGACACTGGTTTCATTAGAATCTGACCTACTTGTGTGCCCTGCAAAGAGCTGTGGCTATATGATGATTGACTCCCAAGAGTTGATGACTGGTTCACAAGAGCTGATGGGTTCACAAGAATTGATGCTGGGTTCACAATGATTTGACCACCTTTTGATGCTGCTGAGACTTGTGTACCTGATGATGTGCATAACATATACTGATTTTCAGATAATAAAGACGTTAACACAGTTTTATTTCCTTCAGTTGCCTGGATGGATGGATTAATTAAATCTTGACCCATTTTCGATACTGAGGACACCTGTGCCACTGATGAAGGACTTATTAAATACTGGTTTATTATATCTACACCTACTTGTGACACTGTGGAAAATGGAATAGAAGTTGATGTGTTTGCAGATGTTACATGAATCACTCGATTAGGTCCACCCCAGTAGTTGGGCAATCTTTTCTCTGTATTTTCCTGCTGCACTAATTTAGCATTCAACTTCTGAGCACTTTGTGATGAGATTGTAAGATTTTTGTTTTGGTTTCCTAAATTTGGAAACACATTCAAAGGAATGCTAGCTTGCTGTAAAACTTGTGATGATGATCCAGTCTGTTTCAATTTGTCCAATTGGGGCACAACACATAAAGTAGATTTGGTCTTACTCTGCCTGCTTGTATTTGTTCTAGCCACACAAGTATTTGATGCAATATGTGATGATGCTACTGCCACTGGTTGATGTGACACAGTCTTATTTGATAGACTGGTTTTTGGCTGAGCTAACTGCTGCTGACACTGACTAGTTTTTGTGTCTGATGACCTTCTTACATTAAAATGACTGAAATCAGTAACTTGTTTGTCAGACATATTTTCATCTGTAACATGTCTCAGTTCTACCAAGTTCATCTGTTTTTCCTGTAAGTTAATGCATATTACTGCAGGTTCTCCAGTGGTTTTCATCACTCTTTTGAATAGTGTTTGAGGCACTGGTGTACAGGAATTGTGTTTTTGATCACTGGACATTAGCTCAAGATCTGAATGCTTTTTATCATTATTGGTGACTTTTGGTTCAATCCTGACTGGAGTTCTTGTTTTACTTAACATGTTTGGTGGTGTAGGGGTCCTCCATTGATTGCTTGACTTACTTAACATGTTTGGTGGTGTGGGAGTTCTCCATCGATTTCCCGGCTTTTTTGCTCCTACTGGTCCGAGTTGTGGATTTGAATCAAATGTTTCCATGACACCAATACAGTCATTGTTGGGGCTGTATATAAACTGTTTCCCAGAAATATGGGGTTCAGACAGAGACTGTACACTGGAAATAACTGGACCAGCTGGTGAGGGTATTTGTCTCACAGAAGACTGTGTTTCCACAGACTGCTGCTGTATTGAAGGAACTGCTTGAGTAACATTACTTGGGCTTTGATGGACAATGTTAATGGTTCCTTGGTTTATCATGCTAGGCATCTGGCTAAGGATTGAAGGGAAATTCTGCACTACCATTGAAACACCCTGTGGTGCCACTGCCACATTTTGTTGAATCCCTTCCTGTACATTTGGTACAGTTGGCATTACACTAGACATGCTTGGTTGTATAATTGGTACAGTTGACAATACTCTATGCACGCTTGGCTGTACCACATTTTGATGAAAAGTAGGTGCCGTCTGAATGTTGCTGGTCAAATTTGACTGAATGGTGCTGGTCAAATTTGGGTGAATGTTCTTGGTCAAATTTGACTGAATGTTACTGGTCAAATCTGGCTGAATCTGAATTGATACATTTGACTGTATGGGACTAGATAAATTTGACTGTATAAGTCCTGCCATATTTGGGACTTGTGGCTGACCATGCAGATTAACAGCAGGAGATCCTGGCACCCATGGAATAGAAAGGACAGCCCCTAGTGGTATGTTTGGAGTCATTGTAAAAGAAACAATATCTGGGTTAGTACTAACAGGAGTTGCCAATGGAACTAAATTATGTAGTGTTGTAAAAGGTGATCCTCCAATACCCTCAGACTTAGATAAAGGGTAATTTTTTTTCCCATCCAATTTTGCCATCAAGGCAGGAGGACTTAACTGGACAAGCTTTCCATCAATAAAAGCAAATGTTCCTGCATCAGACATCATTGTGTCTATCAAGGAAAACAACGACTGAAGTACCGTGAAAAACACTTGACTTTGAATGCCATCTGAAAAAAGAATATGTCAATGAGTACTGGAACAAACATTGGTACTTTTAAATAGCCAATTATGTAAAAGAATTAAACTCAAAAAAGAACACACAAAAATACAAGCTATAACATATACAAAGTTTGTATTTTAAAGTTTAATGTCAAAGTACATCACAGACTATAAATAAAAACAAAAGTGTCTCTCTAAGGACCTCAGGCTTCACTGTCCAAAAGGAATGGCTAGGAATTCAAGATAAGACAGTTTTCATTTTTTCACTAGTGTGGGTTGAAACTATCCGATATTCTTGGGCAACAAGCTGTTCAAATTAGCAGATGAGGTAGACAAGCAGTGAGAGTAGGGATCTGGCTGGAAAACATTTAACACCCCTCTCAAAAAAATTGTTATGGTTTTTATATATCTAGTTATAAAATCACTAACTACATTGGGTACAAATCTACTCAATCATGGTCCAAACAAACACCGAGACCACACTCTCAAAATGTTAAAAAGAACTTATTAATTACAAACATTAAAATATTAATATATGTGACAGGACAGGAAATGTGTGTGGCTCCTAATGGGGAAGACAACTCGCCAGCAATGTGTCAGTGAATATTGTTGGATACATGCTCATTTTATTGCAAGGTGGTAGCCCTTTTCCATATAATCAATTTAGGGTTGGCATGCATAGAAAAACTATGCAAACATCTTAGTGGCTGCAAACTTTGGTATAAATCCTCCAAACTGCATCTGCATAGGAAACAATTAAGCTGATGTTCATCGACTGATAAGGATTGGTTGATAATGTGCAAACTCATTACTAAATCAATTTTCATTTATAACTAATTATGCCTTGCCATAAATGTATGTATAAAGCTGCATGGCAATCTTCCAATTACTTTAGTGACAATAAACTTATGCTAATGAACTGATGGAGGATTAATGAGGATAAGCAAAAGAGGACATCATAGGGAAATATGCCATTAAATGAAATTGAGACTACAAATCTTAGGAACAAACTTGTCCAAAATGTTTACTTTATAATAAAGGTAAACCCCATTTATTTACTGCAAAAGTGAAAGCAAAGAAAATAACCTGCTCACATATATAAACACTTTTTACACGAGAATGGCAACGTTCATATGAATGGTGTAGCTAACCATATGTTGTTGTAGTAATCTACTTTTGTCATTAAAACCATCTTTCCTGTTTATATTACAGGCATGAATTAAACTGATTTAATCAATGCGAAAAAAAGGAAACTAAAAAAGAAAACAATCTATTTATCAATATACAAAGGTGATTGAAAATAGCCTCAAAAGGCATAGAACAACATTTTGTAGCTGACAACTTGGGGATGTGACTTCATTCACTCAGTCAATACACAGTGCCTATAGTAAAAATTGAACTCCTTTCAAAGGGCACTTATATGTATTTGTATGTGATACAAATAAAATATATGTACAGTATGTATGCTGATTCAATGATATACCATTTGTTGTATAAATTTTTAATCAAAAGGAAACTCAACAAGCTTTGTTTCCTTTTAATAAAAAATCTATACATCTTGTATATCACTGATACAGCATACATACTATACATATATTCTATATATATATTATGCCAGTTGATCCACTTAAGTGATAATATGAATTGATGTGCTTTGTCTCCCTTTGTATACTCTCCAACAGTAAATAGAAGAAAAGCCTGCTGTCACATGTTGGCTCAATGAACACTGATGACTGTCGTTTTTATAGTCATATTGTCATCAACCATCTCAAGATGAAATGTTTCGACTTTATCATTATCTATTAACAACTGCATGGCTTGCTTTGGTTAGAAAATTGCATGATTATGTGTTTTGGAGCATGTCAGATCTTTGTATGGATGTCTATTGACAACACCTTGAGTTAATTTGCTGCAATCAAAGTGTTTTAAAACTAGACATTTTTCTCAACCACCAGATTTCTCAGTACAGGTAAAATATTAGTTCATGATCAACTTAAATATTTTATTTGTATGCAGCTTCAAAAAACAAAATAAAAATGCTTAATTGCAATGAATTTCATAGTTAAGTTATTTAGGTTAATATTGGTAAGCTTATACATACCAGACTTGATCCATATTGGTTGCACAAATTCTAATGGTGTTGACAATGCTGCAGGTACTGAAGTCAGATTTGTTGATAATACTCTACATACTTAAGTCAGATTTGTTGACAATAATGTACATACTAAAGTCAGATTTATTGACCATACTCTATATAATGAAGTCAGATTTGTTGACAATACATACCGAAGTCAGATTTGTTGACAATACTCTACATACTAAAGTCAGATTTGTTGACAATACTCTATATACTGAAGTCAGATTTGTTGACAATACATTATATACTGAAGTCAGATTTTTTGACAATAATCTATATACTAAAGTCAGATTTGTTGACAATACACTATATACTTAAGTCTGATTGGTTGTCAATACACTATATACTTAAGTCAGATTTGTTGACAATACATACAGAAGTCAGATTTGTTGACAATAATCTACATACTAAAGTCAGATTTGTTGACAATACATTATATACTGAAGTCAGATTTGTTGACAATACTCTACATACTAAAGTCAGATTTGTTGACAATACTCTATATACTGAAGTCAGATTTGTTGACAATACATTATATACTGGTCAGATTTGTTGACAATAATCTATATACTAAAGTCAGATTTGTTGACAATACACTATATACTTAAGTCTGATTTGTTGTCTATACACTATATACTTAAGTCAGATTTGTTGACAATACATACAGAAGTCAGATTTGTTGACAATAATCTACATACTAAAATCAGATTTGTTGACAATACATACTGAAGTCAGATTTGTTGACAATACTCTATATACTGAAGTCAGATTTGTTGACAATACACTATATACTGAAGTCAGATTTGTTGACAATACATTATATACTGAAGTCAGATTTGTTGACAATACACTATATACTTAAGTCAGATTTGTTGACAATACTCTATATACTGAAGTCAGATTTGTTGACAATACTCTACATACTAAAGTCAGATTTGTTGACAATACACTATATACTGAAGTCAGATTTGTTGACAATACATTATATACTGAAGTCAGATTTGTTGACAATACACTATATACTGAAGTCAGATTTGTTGACAATACACTATATACTGAAGTCAGATTTGTTGACAATACTCTAGATCATGAAGTCAGATTTTTTGACAATACTCTACATACTAAAGTCAGATTCACTGACAAACTCTACATATTGAAGTCAGATGTGTTGATAACATTGTCAGAATTGAGTTACATTTGTTTTCACTTGAAGACATCAGGCAGCAAAAACTGTCTTCAGCCTCATAGCCTGAAAAAAAGAGGTTTATTTATGGAAAGCTAACAAGAAATAGCCCACCAAATATTTATTATTTATCCACATCAGAATACACAAATGGTTGCTGCAATCTGATTAAAAAGAGATCTTCACTGCTATACATGAAGATTATACAGTGATCATTTAGTGGTCATGTTCTGGTAACCTATGTTATTACCATAATTGCAAATTTTATCAAGCAATCAGATAAAGTCTTAGTCTTCACATTTGGAGAGGGAGCAGTGTGGATAAAGATCATGAATGTGTACCAAACAATTTAATTAACTCTCAGAGTTTGAACTCTGCATTTAATTTGGCTAATTCAAAGGTCACCAGAATATAACCCTTAAGTAGTCGTCATCAGCTGTAGGACAACAGAGATCTGATTTTAATCAGGCTGCTGTAACATTTTAGTCACAGCAATAAATTTTATTTTATTGGTACGTGCAGGCAAAGCGATGGGTGCCATTTACTCGCAGACCTGGGTTCGAAACTCTGTAGAGTACGAATTTAATTTCTCTAACCTGTATGATAGTATATTATTTCTGCCCACTATTATCAAGATTCTACTACAGAATCCTGAGATAGAACAGTTCTGTCTAGTAAATATTTATAATTCTTTGTAATACAAAAATCCTATATACCTTGATTTCTTTCATAGGAATCTGGAACAACTGTGTATATATATAATAATTATTTACTAGGTCATCATGCGAGTGTCTGCTATGCACGAGCTTATATAACACCGATTCAGTAACATCATTTTTTGGTGATGTGTGTTTAGTTGTGATGGTATATGGGCTGGTGCGTGCAAGCAAGGCGATGGGTGCAATTTACTCGCAGACCTGGGTTCGAAACTCTGTAGAGTACAAATTTAATTTCTCTAACCTGTATGATAGTATTGTTTGTATTAAACTATATATATATATATATATATATATATATATATATATATATATATATATATATATATATATATATATATATTTTTTAATTTAATATAATTAATAGATATATATCATTTTTATATCATGCTATATTAGAAAACTTTGAACAATTATAAAAGCATTTTTGGGAACAACTGTTTCTACTTATGGGATTAAAAACTGCCAGCAATATATACAACAGTGTCAGAGAAAATTATTTAAATGCAGAAGTTTCATGAAATCTACAGAGCAGGAAATATAGGTCCCAGTGATTTACATCCAATTAAACTCCAAAATAAATACACCAATTAATTTTCATGCCTCTATATACAAGTGTCAGAGAAACAGAACCAAAAATGAAACATAATCACTTAAAGTATGAAAAATAAATCACTATGACCTAATTTTGCCTGTTATAAATTGTATGTGTCAAGGTGAATATACCTGTCTAGATTCATGACTGTATACATAACAATGTGGCAGCAAAGATGTCTACAAGCAAACTGATGATAATTTGTGCCAGTCAAACTGGAAAATGGTTGACAACACCCACTCCACTTTTACAAATTAACAAGTTAAAACATTCTGCAGTTTGGAATCATGCCATGTGCCAATTCTGTGCTATCTTTGTATATTCTATTGGCATGTTCAGTCACTGATTACACATATCAGCAAAAACAAAAGAAAATAACTTGTTCAATTAAGTGCTTTACATAATATTTAATAGGCACTTTAGGACACAGTTTAGTTATGATTAGTGATTACGGTAATCAAAATTAAATGTGACACAATTCTATTCATGGCACACCGGATGTGACACATTTCTCTTCATGTCACACCAGAAGTGCACACATTTCTCTTCATGTCACACCAGATATGCACACATTTTTCTTCATGTCACACCAGATGTGCATACCTCAAATTAGATGCAAGTACAAAGAATGGGAAGCAAATGAAGAAATTGGTATAATGTGGTTATTAAATATTCAGTAAAATATGTAAGTCATACATAGGGAACAAATTTGGTGTTATTTATATTTAATCTGCATTATTTGTTCTTATTTAATCTTTATGTTATGTACATCTTTATTTTGTACCTGACCTTTTTTCAAAATCAAGTTAATGGTGTAACTGACCAATGACATTTATCTTGAAAAAACATAATACCGGTAATAGCTAATAATTCTCTAACATTGTAGATTAAATATTCAGATCATTATTAGTAGCAAATATGTTTACTTTAATTTGAGTTAAAGATACAGATTTGATTCTGACCTTAGAAACTTCCACAATGGAAATTTTCTATTCACTTGAGAGGGTATATGCAGAAAATGGTAACTGTGACCTAGGTCAAGCAGAAGGCTATAAAATCTTGTTTACATTGAGATTATTAACATCTGAAGCTGAGTCAATCTTATTGTTGTGTTTAGTTTTTCATTAGGTTTGATTTATTTATTCAAATTATTATTTACTGGAATTACAAAGTGCTCAGTAATATTCTTGGACTAAAACATTACTTTGGAATTACACTGAATTCAGACAGGAACATTTTGGATTATAATATTGTGATACATCAAAAGACTATCATCACATTACCATGTTCCAGACCATTGGCACATTAGCAAATTCAAAACTACAGGTCCATCAACACCCTCAATATCTGAATTTATTTGGAATACCAGTGGAACTTCACACATTTGGTCTTGTGACAGAACTTTTAGGACTATGTTATTGGAATTTAATTCACAGTACTCCAGTTCTTTTTACATTTTCATTTTGTGTTCTTGGAAAATCATTTGCTTTAGTTTACAAAACTTGTTCTTTTCCTCTTTTCTGTTCCTTAGTTTAAGACTCTGGAATCATAATGCTGAAACATATTCTTAAAGCTGATATATGTTAGCAGTGGCTAAGCAGCTGAAGGGAAAAATAATCAGCATGAAACAGGCACGAATAGGATGTGGGAATATATTTTGTACTAATCAAGTTTGTCAGCTTGTGTTGGTTCATGGTCAATTGTTTTTCTTTTGCTGACAAAAATGAGCACCTGTTTACTGCTACAGCTCTCTCAAAAGATTCTTAATTTAAAGAATAAAAATGCAATCAACTAATAATTATTCATGATTGCTACAGGTTGAAATAAAATGAATTAGGTAAATATTATTTTTATTGATTCATCTCTTGTATCAATGTGGATATCAATGTAGAAAATGCATTTGTTTTATCAATTAATCTTTTCACAGTTACCTAAAAATCTGCCATTTCATTATACATTCAATTATCCTTTATTCCACAAACCACTGTCAGAGAATGTAACTTCCACCTTGTCGACAGTGTCAAAGCCAGTCTTACATTTCCCATACAGACAAAATAAAGTAAATACTTACAATCAGGAGCAAGATTTGACAATGAAAATATTATTTTTAACTTATCAGTTACATTTTAATCATAATAATTTTAAATATCCTACCTTTGATATAAACAGTGAGATGAACTCGCCCTGATTATTATGCTGGCCAATGAAACTCCTCGTTAAACAGTATGCTGGCCAATGAAACTCCTCCTTAAATTTAATGCTGGCCAATGAATCTCCTCCTTAAATTTTATGCTTGCCAATGAAACTCCTCCTTAAACATTATCCCAATGAAACTGAGCTAACAAAAACTGAATAGCTGATACTGACTCCTCCTTAATCATTATGCTGGCCATTGAAACTAACTAGCTGACACTGACTCCACCCAAAATATAATGCTGGCCAATGAACCTGAATAGCCGACACAGACTCCTCCCATATCATTATGCTGGCAAATGAAACTGAATAACTGCCAAAGAAAATGAGTGACATTTTAATCCAAATAGATTTACCAAATTATTAACTGATTCTCATGTCTGTTGCCAATTTGAAGATGATTAATTCTTAATATGAATCACAAGATTTACATAAGAGCTGTTCTGATCTTTAAAGATGGGCCATGTGGCTTTCTCTAAATGTGCCATCAATAAACTGAAACATCTATTATCCACAAGTAGTATTAATCACTTTCATATACAACTCCCATTTACAAGTGGTGCTTATCATCTCCTGCAACATCTGCTATCCACAAGCAGTTTTTCATCTGCTGAAACAACTATCTACAAGCAGTGCTTATCATCTACAGACACATTTATACACAAAGTTTTTTTCATCTACAGAAACATCTATCCACAACCAGTGTTTATCATCAAATGAAATATCTACTATCCAAAAGCAGTGTTTATCATCTACTGAAACATCTATTATCCACAACCAGTGTTTATAATCAACTGAAACATCTACATGTACTATCTACTAAGTGGTTTTCATCTATTGAAACACATGCTATGCACAGTGTTGTTTGCTATCTACATTTTACATTGCAATTGCAAGAGACTGATACACTTGTTCGTAGAGCAAATAATTGTATAGAAAAAATAAATGAGCTAAAATCATTCAGGTATGTAAACAAATCAAAATTTCATAATTGTTCATAAAGTCAAAGTGTGGTGTCAATTAGCTCTTGGTCTTTGCACTTCTATCTCAACAACCTATTGACCGGCTATTAATTCAAACCATCCTGTTTTTGGCATTTACATAATTATCTTCATGTAATATTAGATATCTGCTTTACAATAACTTTAACTATTGCTATGTTTTAAATAAAACACAATTTTAACAATTAATTATCAGATCTACTTTCCTTCTTTTACAAATATTTATTGTAACATTATGTTTTTAAGTAAGCTGAAATCTGCCAAAACAATGTTCAATTTTCAATTCACTTGCACTGTTGCCGAATTTTATACAATTTTACCAGCCCTGTACATGCTGAAAAATGTTCTATTTCCTTTACAAAAATTGGACCTCATAGTACATCAGCCTTTCAGCCCAACAGTATGCAGGGGTAGACCCATAAATATAATTTCGGATGAAATGGGAGACTTTAACAAATTGGTGAATGGTCTGTTGAGGTACAAAGCCCACTTTAATCACTTAACTGTAAACAAAATGTTGCCTAGGAAACATACCAGCTGTTTAACACTCATTTGTAGGAGAAATGGCACATGCTAGCTTGGCCCCTCCCACAATTTTGCTTCTGCTGTGAATGCAGCAAGTCAGATCATGAGAATCCAGAGAATGCATACAGAACTAGCCTCATACTGAGCTTGTCACGTTTTTATGAGTTAATTATTTTTTGGTATAGAAGAACCCGTCTTCAGACCACTCATTTCTTCCAAAAACAATCATGGTCTCTCAAGACAGGTGGTCTTTCCTAACAGGTTTTAACATGAAATCATCAACAAATCTATACAATAATAATCTGGTCTCTCATAGCACACAAGATAAATTTTAGAGTATTAGAAAAATAGTGATGATTTCAATTTAGGAAACCACAGGTGCTTACAGGTAAAGCCCTGGACTAATATTACAAGCATCTGGGGTTTGATACCTGCCAAGGCCAGCCCAGGTCGGTTGCTTTAGTTTGTCTTTGCAAAATACACGTGGCTCCCATTTCCTCTGGTTAATATAAATAACCATGTTCAATCAGCGCTTTCGAAACCAATAAAAATAAAAATTCCCTTTAAATTTCTTACGAAAGATGGACAGGGTATACTTGTGTGCATATAGATCTTACCTAAGATACATGAAAACTAACCTGAGAATATTAAAATATTAAACGTTTTCTTCTCTCCCATCCCCCCTCCTCACATTTGTAATTCGGGTTACCAGTAAGAGTTGACTCCCTTCCTCAACCAAAAAGACCCTAACCGGCAAATTTAATACGATGATTAACTGGAGATAATGCTTCATTAATACAAGTAGATGTGTTTAAGTTCCCATTCAACATATTCGGCCTGCTTTATGTACTGCACCATAGTCCAGTACGGCAGTAGCCATAAATAAACGCAGTACAGAAAAGTACATTCATAACTGTCGACCTAGTTGTCATCGTAGTCTAACTTTAAAATAAATCTGCTGAAAATTATCGTATTAGAATTCCATTTGAATCTCAACTGGATATGAATATTGGTATCCTACCCTAAACTTCGTCATATACAAGGTTCAGAAACTGCACCAAATCTTTGCCGTGTTTTTGTTATAATTCACCATGCACCACTAAAATTATCTTGCCCATGAAGAGTATCTGATAAGGGACATAAATGACGTTACAAGAGATCCCTGCTCATAACGGAGTCGGTTTAGATCAAAGTCGGCCTATTACAGGCTCGGCACACACAAATTGAATTTTGAAATGTCCCAGAATACACTCAGCCCATTATAGAGTCGATCCTCATACAATCGATTTTGTATAACATCGAAAAAAAAACAAAACAAAAAAAAAACAACGTGGAACCAAGCTATGAGGAGGTGCAACATCAGCTCAAAACTGATGCAGATTGTTGAGCACCTCTATGACAAAGACACGAATGCTGTTCTCATCAATAGCAACAGAGGAGATTGGTTTCGAACAACAGTTGGAGTCAGATAGTGATATATACTATCACCTACACTCTTCATCATTTTCCTGGAAAGGCTCATGGATGATGTCTTCCATGACCACAAAGTAAATGTCAGCATCGGATGAAGAACTATCACCAACATTCGCTTCGCAGATAGTATTGATGGTTTAGTAGAAGATGACAAATAATTGGCTGTCATGGTAGAGCGCATCGACACAACCTCCACAGCATACGGCATGAAAATTAGCGCCGAGAAAACCAAACTGATGACAAACAACACAAATGGCATCGGTGCAGAAATAAAGGTCTTGGACAGAAGCTGGAAGAGTCATAAGTTTCATTTACTTGGGATCAATTATCACAGATGAGGACTTTAAGCCAAAACTACTTTGCAAGACTGTCCCAACAAGAGCAGCAGTAACAAGTCTGAGACAACTATAGAAAGATACCAAGCATTGCTTTTGGTTTCAAAATAAGGCTGACGTGCTTGGATGTCATACAAATCTTTCTGTATGTTTGTGAAACATGGATCCACACATCAGATCTACAATGAAGGATTCAAACCTTCGAAATGAGATGCTACCGCAAGATCTTGGGCATATCATTCATTGACCATGTAACCAACGAAGAAATCCACAACAGGATCCAACAAACCATCGGAACCTCTTGACCACTGTAAAATAGCGCAAACCAAAGTGATACAGTCATGTGTTAAGATCATCTTGACTGGCGAAAACAATCTTGCAATGCACCGTGCGAGTTTGCAGAAGAAGAGACAGAGAGAATAGATGTGATAATTTCTTGAGAAACCCGTTCAAGCGGCAAACGAATTTGTACGTGTGGAACAACTTCTTGCAAAATTGGAAACTTGGATTAAGAATTTTTTCAGATACAAAGTTCCATCCAGTTTTTCCAATATGACGGAAACTAACTAGACCTTGAACTGGGGTGCGTCGGCCTTGAAGATGAGAAGCGACGGTATATCAGCGGCTACCAACGCCATAACGGGTGTACTTCCTTAAGAGGCCGAGTTTAATTGGGATTTAGTAGAATTTTTCTTCTGCGCAAGAATTTGTTACGTTACCAACAACTCCGCCACTTTTTCCTTCTTTATCACACGCCGAAAATTTTAAACAGAGACAGAAACAAAAATTGGAGAAGTTTTTATAGCAGCAGAAAGAAGATGAAAAGCTTTTCTCCTTCAACAGTAACATTGAGAAGAAGAGGAGGCAAGAAGGAAACGACATAAAGAAACAGCAGCAGAGAAGAAACATGGTCTAGGAGAGAAGGAGGACAGTGAAAGTCAAACGGTGAAAGTACTATTAGATATTTTGGCCGAGTTACCATCCCGAGCCAAACAGCGAAACCCTGTTCACACCTACTTCGCCTGAGATAACAACTCTAGTGATTTCTACCAAACTATCGACAGGAGCATGTCAAGAAGTAGGCTCTTCCCATGTGAAAGGGATAAGGAATTTGAAGCACATTACTTCTCCTTCCTGTGTATGTTTTATTTGAAAAAAGAAACAATCAACGGTCTTTTTCAGAGCCACATACCTCTTTTAAAAAGAGATATTATTCATCTTACCAAAAGCAATTACAACTCAAAATTCCTTTTTTATCCCATGATCTACGTCTGTAAGTGCATCAGTGTTTGGTCCTTATTCTAAAGGTACAAACCTATAGACATTCACCTGTTCTTTCTGGTGTATTCTGGTACAAATGTTATAATCCAATTCGTAACACAACACTTTAAAAAGTTCATAAACTTCTGTATCTTTTCACTCTGTTTTTTTAAATTTCTTTAGTTTCACAGTTTTTTCTCCTCTTCTACTAGCCATGCATTTAAGCTGAATGCCTAAAACGTTTGGTATGACAGAAATGGCCAAATGTTATTTTCCGCACATTTTAAGTACCGAAACAAATCGGCATGCCATTCTACCTTATTTGCATGAGGCTCACTACTACGATCCCAACTTCATGCTCAACAACTGTCTAATGGACATCGATGTACGTATATCAGAATTCAAATAAACTGTGAAATTCCAGACGGCAAAGAGCTAGAACAAAAATACGAAGACCTCATATTTACCATGGTATGTGTAGGGTCAACCAGCTTAAATCACATCTTAACGGGAAGCCTTTTTTGAAAATATGTTAGATGCATCAACAAATAATGTTTGTGTAAAGATAGACTATTGGGTGAAAGTGCCTCAGAAGAAACTATACCCTTTTGTTTGTCAACGTCATCCAATAAAGAAACGGAAACCTCAACAAAACAAAAGGCATTCATAAGTGACCCTCAGCTTGGGTATAAACCCTGGCTGACATTGTCATGGATACTTTACCAGAGAACATTAGTGGTTTGCCACTGGAGTTGAGAGAATATATTTATCGAGAGTTGGTCAAAATACAACTGAAAGGCAAACCCAAAATCATTTCTCCATTTTTAAACTATGCTCTTTTCCAAAGTAAATGAATACCGATTATGGGAAGAATTGGTCACGACCCAGTGATTTCTTATTCTTATTACCTTACACCAAAGAGTGTATAAAAACTGGTTACCATTCCATGGCATTTACCATTATTATACAATATATTCCATGGAAGGAAATCAATGGTGGAAGATTACCATTACTTATTGCGAGGACTGTGTCCATTGATTTGGGGCAACATGTGGTGTTTGTTTTAGTAACGTCCTTTCTTGGATTTCATTATCAGCCGATTCCTTGTAGAATCTTAACGAACATTACATACTACTCAAAGCATAAAAGTGGTCCCCTTAAATATACACGAGTATTTCGTTGTTAAAAGCCTTGCGCTTTCATCTTGATACTACTCGATCTCTACTTGAAAGAAAAACAATTCGTCAACTTTTAGGACTGAAGATGTTTACGACGATTTTTAACTTACACTATCACTGGCAAGACGTTTGGGCTTCGAGGCTTGTACAAAAGAAGTGGCACACTATGCCCAAGATATGTGATCATAAATTTAAACGTTTATTGAAAAACAAGTACCTATTAAACCTGTGTTAGTGACAGTGCCCTAAGACGCACCCGTCAACGAGGAAAAACAATCCATTTAGAACAGTACTGTCATCGACATCCCCGAAAGGCCATTTCGGGGGCACCCTTGTGTGATTGTGCCAAAGGGTATAAAAACTTTAAGAACATTACACACTGTACTGACGACACCACACCTTCGCCACACACGTCACCAAAAATATTGTATAGTGACTTCTTTATATGCTACTTTGATCGTTTTCATGTTTATTTTTTCGATGAAAAACCATTTGGTTTGTAGTCTTGTGTTTCTTGTTCGCATTTAAAGATTGCAATATACGTGTCATGAAAAGCATAAAAAGTCTTGTCTTCGTCGCCTTAGTGTCAAAAGTGACATTCCTTGCACTACGGCTACATCTGCTGTCTGTGCTCCCTCTTCCTCAAGTTTCTAAGTCGTCGACGAAACTTAGATCGTGCTAGTTTGGAGAATTTGTATCTTTGCTATCCTTTTAACGTGTTTATTGCTGAACCCTGCGGTTCAGGTAAAACCGAATTTGTTAAGCATTTGATCGAACATAAACACTCGATTGATCGTCCACCTCAGCGAAACGTGATATGTTACAAAGAGTGGCTGTAGGCGTAAAGCCTACTGTGAGAAAGTCAAGTCCATTCCATTGTGGAAGCCATTTCTAGAGAAAACGACGGGATCGTGTCTGACCCAAGTCAAACACATATAGTCATCTTTGATAATAAGTGAGGAGAAGACGAAGAAGTAATTAAACTTGGCATCATCGTAATGCCAGTACATCTACATGACCCAAAATTTGTTTGAACAAAGTAAAGCACATTGCACCATCAGTCCCAATGCTCATTACGTGGTCTTACAAGCTCGAGAGATAATCGCAAGTCTTGGTCAAGCAGTTTAGAATGCCTTGATTGACACATACTTTTGACGATGCCACTCAAACCCATCGCCTATTTTCTCGTGGATTATAACCCAATATCCCGATTATTCGAGCTTTCTTACCCAGCTGTTTTAACACTGTTGCCAAGATGAAGGGCATATCGTGTACACGTCCCCAGCAACTTAACAAGAACAACAACATCAAAGTTTGCAAACATCTCAGGCACTTTTGGTCTAATTAAATATCGTCAAAATGACGTTCCATCAGTCTCATCTTCAAATTGATTCGTGCCTTGTACAGCTTCAGTCGTGAAAAAAATCCACAAATACGCTCTCGTGAATCAGAAGCCTGTCTCAAAGAAGTCTTAAGATGGTTTACTATGACACCACGTCAATTACTGCAAGGCATCCCTCACATCCCACTTCAAACCAAAAGTGTTTTTTTTAGAGAAATAATGTAGCCCTTACGCAAGTGGCCGATCGACTCTCAAACCAAAATGTAAATCGATTTGAAACCTGGAGGTTGTGGTTCTCTAGATGTCGTCGTTCGCTCCCTTTTAAAGTGGGATCATAATGCCCCCAACGTCCATCTCAAGAAAAAAAATACTCCTCAAGGTACCCAGAAGAAGAACAAGAGCAGCGCTGTCAAGGCCAGGACACAGTCTCAGAGAAAGAAACTTCCCCAGAAAAAAACCAAGAAAACAGCTTCTACCCGCAGAAGACGCACTTTAAACAGGACGCAACCTTATATCCCCAAACCACGACCTGCAGAGACGGTGAGAACATCTCCAGTAGCTACAGATTCTTCCACTTCTCCGTTGATGATGATGCTTGCCAAAACCTGATTTGACACGCATCATTCCTAATTGGATGGAAAATATGGAAATCCGCGTCTCGAAAACTTCTCCTACAGCGTTGACAACTTCCCCCTCTATATCTGCAGTGGCTGATACTCACCTGTGCTCAAAGTCCAAGAGAAATCAGGCATGTTATAGTACTTATTGGGTTTATCTAAGCGAGAATTGCCCCGATAAAGTCAGTTGCCAACCCTTCCACGAGGCATAATGCCTGCCACAAAAATGATACGACGAGCCTACAAACAGTGGCGAGACATTCCTGTAAAGAAAGGACCTGGTGGAAACAATAGATGTCAGTGATTTATACTCCTGAGCATGCAAAGATGCCTCTTTGAAGAAGTGCACACAATTACCACTATCGTCGTTCTTCTTTCCAAAACAGAAAAGGAAAAAGAAAATGGATAGTCTTGTCGTTTGACGCAATATCCGTACAAACGCTTTGACAGGCATCGACGTTTAAGAGACACACTTGTACAAAAACAGAGAAGCAATAAAAGAAGAAAACTATTTAGCGATTTTGTGGAAAATTCGTCACATTTTTATTTCTGAGGAAGCGATAGTCCAGGAAAAAAAGGGTTTGTCACGAGTCGTCGACGTCGGTGCAATTTTGGTGTGTGTCCCGGAAGAAACAAACAAACAAAGATGTCACTACCCTCTGATGACATCCCTCTTCTACACCCAAAAGAAACAAGAAAAGGACTGCTTCTTCATTAACCAAACATTGGCACGTGTTGCCACTCCTGTCCAAGTTTCTCCACCTATGCGAAAACAAATCATTCAAACAGCCTCCATAGACGTCATTGATACCGCGTGTGAATATTTTTTGAATGTCTTGAAAGGAACTATACCTTTATCTAAACGTCAGAAAGAATGTTTAGCCAACCATCGACATATTCTTCGCCAAATGGTTAAGAAGAAAATCCTATCCGCCGTACGAAATAAATGTTCGTCCAACGCGCAGAATTTTTACCCGTGCTATTGCCTATTGTTAACAGAGGAGTGTGACCCATGTTTCGACTCCTAGGAGGTATTTTATAAAAGGAGGATTCTGGATGTTAATAATGAAACCCGATGGAAGAAAGAAAACTGGCTTTAGTGATTTACAAACGAGGGATGTATTACCATCGTTGGCAAAAACAACGGACCCCCATTTATCTCCCAATCCTTATTTAACCGAGATTTCCCAGTAACAGCACGACTTCCATTTTGCCTGAATGTACGAGGTTTTCATTCTGGCTTGAGAAAACCTCTTTAGACCCGGAAAGGACTTTGATTGTTAATCTCAAAATTAACTAAAGATATTGTAAGGCTAGTATAAGCCAAACTGATTCGTTAATGTTTTTTTCGGAACAATTCAAGTACGCACAATACAAAAAATATTACAACTGATTAGTATGTAAATTCAGAACTCAGAAATATTTGACCCTTAAGGTGACTATCCACATGTTTAGCTTTAAGTTAGGTACCGCCCTTAATAGGAAACTGGGTGCAAATTGGAACAAAATATAAGTTTTTAATGTAAACATGGGTGCAGTCTGGCTGGTAGAAATACCTTGCTACTGCCTTTTCGACCGCTTGCTTGTTTGGGGCATTGTAAAATAGCGGTTATCGCAAAATTTAAATACTATACAAAAGGGTACAATGAACGAGTCGCGCATGCATAAGGATGACATGAGACTATAATTTAAATTGCTTGCTAAACAGCATGATTTGCAATCCATGATGGATCGCAGCGATTTATTACAAACAGACATATCTCAACGGTACGGTAAACTGTTGCAACGACTGCAAGACTTTCACCAGAAACTTTAGACGAAACAGATTTACCAACTCTTAAAGATTTTAAGACTCTGAGGAAAAGTCCATCAACATCTTTACCACCTCCACCCCCTCCAACACAGCATTTCAGACATACCCAGCCCCACGATGCGCCAGGAAGAAGACACGAGACGTCTTTCAGTCAGCAGCTCCCTTTCCTATTAAGATTTCGGCTTCCTTCTGACCCCTACCACCACATTCCAAGTTGAAGAACTTTAACCTTGAACTAAAAAAGATTATGCTCACTCCTCTTTCAAAATAAGTCAAAAAGAGAACAGGGAAACCGGAATAAATAAAAGAAAAGACTAAAGCTATCCCATTACCGACACCACCACTACCATCTACTCCCGTGGCACATAGGACAATTAGAGCAGTTTCTAAACATATTGGATAATTGAGAAGGTGTTCGCATTTACTATGGTCCATCCTATACAGTCGGTTACGGAGGAGTTTAGAAATTGTATCGAGCTGACAAAACATGACTGAAATGTGTCCGTTTAGTCAAGTACAATGTTGGTTACAAGAACAACCCTCCTAAACCTTACACAAACCCATTCGATGAAAACTTTCCAGAAGTCGCATCCGAGTGTAGGTCATCGATCAGCAATGGCAAGCCGATTCATTTGGCTACCTACAATTGTGGCTACAAATATTTGTTTTGTGCCATTGACGTCTATTCCAAAATTTGCCTGGGTTATTCCATTGACTTCCAGATCGAGCACTGAGTTATTGCGACCCCTCCAGATGGTGTTGAAACAAAGCGGTCGTCACCCTCTCAGATAGCAAACCGACAATGGCACCTAATTTCTGAACCAAGCAATCCAAAATGAATCAAAGAAACGAGACATTCATTTTATCACCACCGAGAATCCCGAACCAAAGTCACTATTGTGGAACGTTTTAAAATCACCTTGAAAGAATGTATGTGGAAACAATTTACGCATCAACAGACTGTCAAGTATATCGACGTCTTAACCGCACAGTGTCCACTCATTCAACCAATCTTACCATCGGATCATCGGGTGTGTCCCATAGGAAATGTCTCCAAACAAAAAAGTGATCATCTTTGAGCGTTTGTTTGGTACGACCCCGACTGTACCCAAAATAAATCCAATGTTCCTAGGACAGTTACCCAAATGTTTAATCGTGTGTATCGATAACAATGCAGCCCTCAATGGAGCCGTCACTGCCATTCCGTTTTAGTTTAAGCTCTACAGAGTGTCCAAGATCGAAGGAAGTCACAATTGCAAAACCTAACTTAACTTGAGATTGTATTGCTCCATGAACAGAGTTACTGGACAGCTAGGAACCAACACCAACCACAACATTTCGTACGAAGATTATGCAGGAGGTTACACTTAGTGGTGGGCCTTTGATTTCACTCCAGACCAAGACAACGACGAGGAATATTTACACCTATAAAGTCCGACCAACTGCGTATTGAATTTCAGTTTGCAGAAGCTCTCGCCGAGACGGTGAACGTCATCTTGTATGCTAAATTCGAAAATACCATAGAAACCAACAGTTTGAGAGAAGTCATTCTTGACTATTAGAGACTATGGAAGACTGTAATCCGCCTTTGAAAGATGGAGAATCTTAGAAATGGGATGGGAGGATATCTTGGAAGCAGAACCCCAGGACAAAGACTAAGTTGACTTTGTGGTCATGGCCAGGGTTATCGACATAACGAATAACAAAGCAACGTGGCCGCAACGATTTAATACGAGTACTGATGAGCCATGTTACCCTACACTAAGCTAGCTGCTGGGAAGAAGGATATATACTGGCTGCACTGACGAAATGCTTAAGCAACCATAAGTAGTTCCATAGGAATTTTGCAGTCTTTCCAAGACAACGTGAGGCATAAGACCAGTGGAGGAGCCACTAGAAACAGCTATGGAATAGATGTGGCATGCTGTCATATACCGGAGCAATCTGCACACCGAACTTGGCCTGGACACCATTATTGCAGTCGGAGAGAAGCAGAAAAATAAAGAATAACTACTGCCATTATTGCCTCAATGTATGAGGTTTTGATTTTTGCTTCATTGAAAACTTCTTTTGATAATTGTTATATCTTTAAATGAATTTGATCTTTTGGTTACCACCGTAAAAATTTACTCTCATTTAAAGTTATGCGTGAGATCAATATTTTTAGTCATTTTGAATTAACTGTACATTTTTAAAAGGTTTATGTACACTCTGTACACAAAATTCCAACTCTGAATTAAATTAAAAGGAAATTTTTGTAACTCATTTTATTTGGCTAATTGCACAAGTGGCTTAGACGCTATTGGTTTACTATTTATATGTCCATTTGTATAACTGGACTGAATTTGAAAATTAAGTTCGGACTGGCGTTTTTGAGCTATCACGGCATCCACTGCGTTCGTGCCAGCTGCCGAGTTTCTTTTCTCCGTTGTATCACTCTGACTCTAGTAATAGACGGATATGCGGAACGATTTCCACCCGTCTTAACACCAGATTTGCCGACGAGACGTCATAGTCGCCGAACAATCGCGACTGACGTCTCATACTGCTTTGGTTGACACCTGCTAATGCTATACTACTACTGCACACTAAATTTTCTTGAGCGCGAGTTGGGTCCATTCTCACTCAAGATAGCCCCAGAGCGATAGCTGGTGCTATGGCAAAGTGGCACGTGGGTGAATGGTATAATATGCTGCATGGGCGGACTGGAAACCCTACGGGATGAAGAAAACAGGTACGTTAGTTCCTGCATGCCAACGAGTCTCCTCTTTTACAGAGGAGTGTACTGTTGAGGTTAAAAGTTAACCACTTTACTTTCAGTATTCAAGTCAATTCACCAACTGGCGTATTCAGTTAGGTCGTTTGGGACTTAGTTAATGACCTGGTGACAAATTAATGCCTGGGGAATGTAGCAAGAATTCCTTTCCCCAGAAATAATTAGCAGCCTGTTGTGTAGGCATTAAGAAGAGACACAGAGACACATGTTCTTATATGCGAATGCCTCTATACAGAAAAAATTTCTCTCTCTCTGTCTCTCTGTCTCTCTGTCTCTCTCTCTGTCTGTCTCTCTCTGTCTCTCTGTCTCTCTCTCTCTCTCTCTCTCTCTCTCTCTCTCTCTCTCTCTCTCTCTCTCTCTCTCTCTCTCTCTCTCTCTCTCTCTCTCTCTCTCTCTCTCTCTCTCTCTCTCTCTCTCTCTCGTGGAAAGGCTTGAAGATGAATGGAGGTATCCAGTTACCAAAGACTTTGTGACAAGGCAAGTAACCAGCCTCACAGTAGCCAGTGATCTAGTGAAAGGCCTAATAGAGGAGGAAGTGGAAAAGTTAAGATGCTTTATTCAACCTTAAGTATTTTAGAGCGGGAACATTGAAGAAGATCCTTGATAATGTGATCAAAGTAATCTACGTTTTGGAAAAAATACTGAATTTCTCAAAGTGGCCTTTTGTGAAGTAGGGATTAAAACAATTAGAGAAAGTGGAAAAAATGATGAGAAAGTTGTGGACCACTTGGTGAAGAAGATACAAGATATATGGGCTAAGGATTGAAAGGAAAAAGCAAACTAAAAGAAAAGAGGGTTTTGAGAGATTGAATCAAAACTGGATCAAGGTGCATGAAAAGTTTAGATCCATAAGACATCCTGATGCCATACCATGAAAAGAAAAAGGGAATCATAGAGAAAGTGTGGAGAGAGTGGAAAAACTGGAAAAAATATTAGAACCCAAAAGGCCCTTTTCAGCGCCATTCATTTATCTAGAAATATCTCTTCTTTCTTGCCTAAACGAAACCCATCCTTTTGTCTTGTCGCTATAGTGGTCTTGTCGCTATAATGCTCATTCCTCTAGTCGCTATACATTTTGTCGCCAAAGTGACCCTGTGGGGTCTTGTATTGCTAATTCCCATTGTCACTAAAGTGGCCACTTTCACTACTTACTCAATAACTTGTTGGTCAACCCTGTGTGACATCCCCGCAAGCGTCAGAACTAATAATGATGTTGAAGGTAACTAAAAAGAATGAAGCAGGACCAGACTACGAATACTGCTGATATAAAGACGTACACAAATAAAAAAAAGTTTAACAACGTCAATAATTTCAATACCCTTGCTGAAATTTCTATTGTAAATTTTTAATGTTTATTTTTATCAGTATTCGAGTCTTAATTACTGATATATCTTATTTTATATTCATTTTCATTTGCTTCTTTTTTAAGGTTAGTCGAACCGTATCAATAGAGATGCCTGGAAAGCTAACCTGACATTTTATGTCCTGGTGCCACGTGAGGCAAACCTTGTCGACATACAACAGAGACTGGTGTGGTAAGAACAAATAGTGAGACTTCAGCATACCATAAGTAAGGTCATAGACTAAACCAATACTAGGCGCAGTATATCAAGGGCAACGTAACTGCTTCAAAACAAATGAAGCAGTGCATTCATATATATATATATATATATATATATATATATATATATATATATATATATATATATATATATATATATATATATATATATATATATATATATATATATATATATATATATATGAGAGAGTCTACCAACGACTGAATTGGTGATTTTTTATTAATATTTATTTTTAAATTCAACGTAAAAATATCATGCTTTAATTTATCTTGTCAACAATTTAAGTAATGTATATAATGTAAAGCATATCTAATTTAATCACTTGTGTGTTAGCTTTTTAATCTTTATTTTATTTTATTTTTCATTAGGTGTTATTGTAATGATAACTTTATTCACTGGGTTTGACATTTTCTCGGAAAATTCAGTTCAGTTCAGTAAATAAGCCCTATTTGAAAACGTATTTTTAACTGACCTAGTTCCTGGCCTTGATTAAGAATTGGCAAACAACTATTTTATTTCTTCCTTAGAGTGAAAATTATTGGTTGTAATCAAAGTCATATTTTGCTTTCCTATCAGCTCTATTGTAAACAACTTTTTATTTTATTATTATTATTATTATTATTATTATTATTATTATTATTATTATTATTATTATTATTATTATTATTATTATTATTATTATTATTATTATTATTATTATTATTATTATTATTATTATTGAAGCTTATAGTAAAACTGACTTATGGTCCTATTATGCCCTTCGAACTAAGTGACAACGTGACCCTATCACGTGATCTAAAATTGCGTATAAAACTAACGCTTTATTATGATTGAATTCAGTCTTAAATTGATACATTCGGAGTTTGAAGGTATTTTGTGTTGTGATCAGTTTGAGTTACGTTTTGCTAGTTTTTGGAAATAGGAATTGATTTCTCTGGAAAACATACATAAGTGCTCTTCTTCATGAAAATTCTTGGACAAGGACATTAATTGGAAATTATTCGGAATTTTAAAGCTTGAATATTATTCTTGATAATTCAACAAGGAACTGTTGACTCTAAAACACTAAACAGGATATAGAAGACATCATTGCCTTCCATCCTTATACTTCATCGGGATTCGAACTTTTATTTATTTGCAGCATTTCAGTGATAATACTTATATTTTTAAAATCTATGGCTAATTTTTGGATTAATTCACAAACCGTAAGCACGGTTTCATATCGTTGTAACCTTATTATCGAGGGAAATAAATTGTTTTTCTTAAATTTTACATAAAAACTTGTTGGCTTCACTCTTTTCTTTGTTACTTTTTACGAGCCTAGACTCATAACAATATCAACGTTATTTATGAGTAAATACTTATGCATAAATTGTGTAGCCAACAAGTTTTTGCGCATAAGTAAATAGTACTTGTTATTAATATTAATATGATTTTATTCAATTAGTCCAATCCTGATTGTCGAATAATCAGCAAATTAAATGCCATCAAAATTTATCACACGAAAATTGCTCATCATATGGATTTTATTCCGGTACTTAACGGAGTCAAGATAAGAGGGCGTTAAATATTTACTGCTGTCAATTAATAAAAATAAATAAAACATTTAATTACTTTTCGCATTAGCTATTTTCGCAGACGTTAATACGCAATAATGCATCTTGCACCTGTGTTGATTTCCTAAAAACCTTTGTTAGCACCAGTCATTACGTATATTCAAGATAAAAATCTAATTAAATTATCGATAAGGATATTTATTTCATCGAAATGATACATAGATAATACTTGAAATTACCTCAAAGCACGAAAGATAAACTAAAGCTGGAACTTCCCTGGCTTATATCGAAAAATCGAATAGAGAAGTTGAATCGCAATCATGCCTATTGCTATAAAAAAGAATTGCAGTACTTAATTTTCCACACACAGACAATATTGCAGAATAAAAAGGAATAGTTTGCATGACGTCCCCAAGATTGAAATCTTTAAAGAGCACTTCACGAGAATGATCTTCGGGATACTGTATTCATGAATAAATATTACACAGCATATGTATTATGCCAGAATGCTTATGTACAAATACTTTTGTGAAAACAATTGTGCTAATGAACAGAGGCGTAGCGAGGACATATGTCATCCACGGCAAGACCTACGGCAAGAGCTAAAATTATCAAAGCTTAGAAAGTATAAAAAAAAAACAACATTATTCTGCTCACCGATTTCGCGCCCCCCTCCCACTGCAAGTGGCACCCACGACACTTGTGGTGTATTGCCACACCCTCGCTACGCCTCTGCAAATAACAGTTGTCAAATCAATTTTAATTATTAAGGTCAACGGGAATATGTGTCGGATGTCAAAACTGAATAATCTTGAAATAGTTTTAAAAATATGAATTGACAATTGGCTCTTTTAACTGGAACGATAAGACACTGATTTCAGTCCATGAAAATCTAAAAGCATTATAATTTTCAACTTGTCAGTGTATCCATTTGTTTATGTTTATGTTTTGTTACGTATATGAGATTAAATTGCTTTTGAGTAAGGTTTAAAATTCTTTTTATTTCATTTTTGTTTCATTGTATTTAATTGCAATGAATATTCTTCTCCGACTTAGGATTCTAGTTTTAGTAGTGAGATATATTTTTAGCACAAAGTTTGTTTATTCAAGATGAAGATGTAATACGTGAGGGTTAGCATTTAGTAAGTCTTACCTTGGTAACAAATCAATAGGAAGTTAAAATGATTGGTCAGTATCAGAGACATACTTTCTCCGCGTGATCAATGTTTGTAAACAACCTTATTTTGATTTTTGTTTAGTGGAGTGAACTTGGTCTACCTGTGAACTTTAGCGTAATAAGAGACCACATGACTAATCTCTCGAGATTTGAAGTGATGTTTTGGGTGTAAATACGCATTCTTAATATTGGCTGGGCAAGAGTCAATGAAAACCCTGAAGGAACAAAGGTGTATTTATGTATTTATTTTAAATTTGTTGCCAGAATATTTTATTTTTCGTCTAATTTGTGGATTCAGTAATTTATTTTCCTGGACACTCAACAAGTTGAGTTTGTTATTAAAACAATTCTGAAAGATATTCAAGGAAAAATTATTCTGGAATTATTCGGAAACAAATAATGTGATTCAAGTGAGAAATTATTGTTACTCATACATTGGACTACATCTGACGTCATCGCTCTCCATATTCATACGTCTTAGGGACTCAAACCTGGATTCTTATAGGACTATTTAGTGATAGGACTTGTGTTCTTATTCTTAGAATCATATTTGTATTATATTTACAGACTGCAAGTCCTATTTACAAATTTTTACATTGTTGTGTAGGGAAATAAATTGTTTTGTTGCAATATACAAAGCTTGTTGGTTTTCACTCTTTTCTTTGTTACTGAGTACGAGCCCTTGCCACGTAACAGTTTATTGATGGATATGTTTGTTTATGAAAAAAAAAACAACAAAGATTGTTGAAATTTCAATTTTTCCTTTGAAGGAAAAATGGGAAAGTCACGTATTTGGTTTCGTGCGGTTGACAACAGAGTGCGGTATGTTAGAATATCCTTACGCACAAAATAAGACGTCTTGATAATTATGTGGGAAGAACAATGTCTACATGGCTAGGGTATCAAAATTGCAGATGAGGAAGTGCATATGTTATGTGAGGTTACGTGAAAACAAGGGTCTGAGAGAAGGTATAAGTCAAGGCAAAGGCTGGCAAAGATACAAAATATTATACTAATAGAATAAATACTCAAAAGTTATACATGTGTGCTTTGTGTGCTTATCTTAATAATTAAGTCAATTAACATAACGGCTTTACAAATGCAGAATAAAGGAAAATATTTGCTGTTGATACAAAATATGCGGTATATGGATGGAAAGTGCGACTTCAATCAAGTTCACCAGTGTCAATACATGTTTACAATTTCTAACAGTAGATTAGAGCAGACATGCTATAGTAAAACTCAATTAACAGTTAAAAGAGTAAGGACAAGGGCAGTTTAAAAATGTTGACTATGCTGTATATAATTTTAACTAATCTGGTAACATGATTTTAGCAGGATATTTTTCTCCACTATGTTTATATTGCAGAATAAATTAGCATTGACAGAAACGCGCAAACAATATAAAAAAATGAAATGGCTGTTGAACAAAACCATGAAATCCACATCGCTATAATAATCGTGGACAAAAAGGCTGTCAGAACATATAATGGTCCGAGTATGTCATGGGCCGAGTTAGTTTTATGGACCGAATATGTTATGGACAGAGTACGTTATAGGCCAATTTGGGAAGGATGAGTGAAATCGCTGTATTATCGGATACCACCCCCACCCCACCCCCACCGCTACGTCCCAGCACATGTAACTGGTCAAAGCTTTATGCATGCCACTTTATTGATCTAAAAATAATGACTTTTAAAAGTTAATATCCGATAAATCAACACCTAAAATCTGTGCTGATACTGAAGATGTGTGCACATGATGTCAGCTGTTTATTAACTTGTGTAGGGGCCTCGAGTGGTCTACATTGCTTACCGTTAAGGATTATTGTCATCTCACCTCTGCGTGGGTTATAGTCTCAGATTCAGCCAGTGTGGGTAAGTGAGAAAGCTTGTCAGTAGCTTCTTCGTCGGTCGATGGTTCCTCTCAGGCTTTTTCCATGATTCTCCAGGCTGCTGACCGTCGCAGAGAACAACCATGTAGTGTCCAATTGGTCTACATGTAGATGAACAGGTCGCTTCTCGTGACATTTATATAATTCTTTTTGGCAGTACTGACCGTCGCGGAGAACAACCATTTAGTGTCCAATCGGTCTACATATAGATGAACAGGTGGCTCCTCGTGACGTTTATATAATTCTTTTTGGCAGTTCTGACCGTCGCGGAGAACAACAATGTAGTGACCAATCCGTCTACATGTAGATGAACAGGTGGCTCCTCGTGACGTTTATATAATTCTTTTTGGCAGTACTGACCGTCGCGGAAAACAAACATCTAGTGTCGAATTCAGTTTTGAATAGTATAAGGTGCATGTTTGCAGTTACCTTAGGAGTTCAACAGCCGTGGACTGAGAAGTGGTAGATTAGGAGATAGATTTTTAATAATTAAGCATGGATATTTACACGTTATGATGGGAATAGATTTATTATAAAATATGCTTGAATGTTTACACATTTCGATATTTACACGCTTAAATGTTTACTCGTTTCAATGTTTACACGCTTAACTGTTTACATGTTTCGATGTGATTATAGTATGGTTTAAGTTAATTGTGACGCTTAATAACAATTCAGGATAATAGCGATGTTAATTTACATCCTTTATATATATAAAGATGAACCGCAATGAAATCACCAGCATTAGCACATATAACACGATGATCAAAACAACGAGATCAGTAGTATCTGTCCGAAGAAGCATGTGATTAAAACAATGTTGTCAGCAGAATTTGTCCAGAATGGTCAAAGTAGAGACTAGTAGCATCAGTCCAGTGAAAGCGATGATTAAAAGATGACATAAACAGCATCTGTCCAAAGAACTGTATGGAGCTGAAAGTGGTCAGAAATATCGATCCAAAGTACAGGGTGGCCAAATTAATGAGATAGGCAGCGTGGCTCCAGAGAACAGAGTGATCAAAACAATGAGACCAGCAGCATAGGCCCGGAGAACAAATTTACCAAACCAATGAGATCAGTAGCAGCAGTCCAAAAACAAAAAAATCAAACAGCATGGTCGAAAAAACCTGGTCAGAAACATCGGTCCAGAGAAAAGAAAATCAACACATGGAGATCAGCAGCATCGGTCCTTGATCAAAACAACATATTAGCAGCATCAGTATAAAGAACACTATGACTCAAAAATTACATCAGTAGCATCAGTGTACAGAACACTATGATACAAAAATTACATCAGTAGCATCAGTGTACAGAACACTATAATACAAAAATTACATCAGTAGCATCAGTAAACCGAACATTATGATACAAAAATTACATCAATAGCATCAGTGTACCGAACACTATGATACAAAAATTACATCAGTAGCACCAGTGTACCGAACACTATGATACAAAAATTACATCAGTAGCATCAGTGTACCGAACACTATGATACAAAAATTACATCAGTAGCATCAGTGTACCGAACACTATGATACAAAAATTACATCAATAGCATCAGTGTATCGAACCCTATGATACAAAAATTACATCAGTAGCATCAGTGTAACGAACACTATGATGCAAAAATTACATCAGTAGCATCAGTGTACCGAACACTATGATACAAAAATTACATCAGTAGCATCAGTGTACAGAACACTATGATACAAAATTTATATCAGTAGCATCAGTGTACCGAACACTATGATACAAAAATTACATCAGTAGCATCAGTGTACAGAACATTATGATAAAAAAATTACATCAGTAGCATCAGTGTACCGAACACTATGATACAAAAATTACATCAGTAGCATCAGTGTAGAGAAAACTATGATACAAAAAATTACGTCATTAGCATCAGTATACAGTACATTATAATACACAAATTACATCAGTAACATCAGTTTACAGAAAACTATGATACAAAAATTACATCAGTAGCATCAGTGTAGAGAAAACTATGATACAAAAATTACGTCATTAGCATCAGTATACAGTACATTATAATACACAAATTACATCAGTAACATCAGTTTACAGAAAACTATGATACAAAAATTACATCAGTAGCATCAGTATAAAGAACACTATGACTCAAAAATTACATCAGTAGCATCAGTGTACAGAAAACTATGATACAAAAATTACATCAGTAGCATCCGTATACGGAACACTATGGTACAAAAATTACCTCAGTTGCATCAGTATACAGTACACCAAAATACAAAAATTACATCAGTAGCATCAGTGTACAGAAAACTATGATACAAAAATTACATCAGTAGCATCAGTATACAGTACACCAAAATACAAAAATTACATCAGTAGCATCAGTGTACAGAACACTATGATACAAACATTACATCAGTAGCATCAGTTTACGGAATACTATAATACAAAAATTACATCAGTAGCATCAGTATACAGTACACAAATTACATCAGTAACATCAGTTTACAGAAAACTATGATACAAAAATTACATCAGTAGTATCAGTATACAGAACACTCTGACACAAAAATTAAATCAGTGTCATTAGTATACAGAAAGCTATTAAACAAAAATTACATCAGTAGCATCAGTATACAGAAAACTATGATACAAACTTACATCAGTAGCATCAGTGTACCGAACACTATGATACAAAAATTACATCAGTAGCATCAATGTACAGAACACTATGATACAAAAATTACATCAGTAGCATCAGTGTACCAAACACTATGATACAAAAATTACATCAGTTAGCATCAGTGTACCGAACACTATGATACAAAAATTACATCAGTTAGAATCAGTGTACAGAAAACTATGATATAAAAATTACATCAGTAGCATCAGTGTGCAGAACACTATGATACAAAAATTACATCAGTAGCATCAGTGTACAGAACACTATGATACAAAAATTACATCAGTAGCATCAGTGTACCTAACATTATGATACAAAAACTACATCAGTAGCATCAGTAAACCGAACAGTATGATACAAAAATTACATCAGTAGCACCAGTATACAGAAAACTATGATTCAAAACTTACATCAGTAGCATCAGTGTACCGAACAATATGATACAAAAATTACATCAGTAGCACCAGTATACAGAACACTCTGACACAAAAATTACATCAGTAGCATCAGTATACTGTACACTATAATACAAAAATTACATGAGTAACATCAGTATACAGAACACTATGATACAAAAATTACATCAGTAGCATCAGTGTACAGAACACTATGATACAAAAATTACATTAGTAGCATCAGGAAACAGAACACTTTGATACAAAAATTACATCAGTAGCATTTGTCCAGAGAATAGTATTGTCAAAATGGTTCATTTTAAAAAGCATAAGGTGACTTGTTTTATAGATTTTGGACTTGTTTTATAGATTTTAAACTTGTTTTATAAAATAGCTTATTAGACTAGAATATTGAAATGAGACACATTAGATAAAATCGGAAATACTATTTTTGCAGAGTTTTGGAATATTTTAAAAAGTTATGAAAATAAAAGTACTAGTTTATGATTGCCGTTTGATAAACTCAGAAAGATAATTTGTCACGTGTACTCTTTACAATAATATTTTGTTTTATAAGGTAAATTATATCCGCTATAAATTCATGAAAATAGTTGTAAACGCTTGCTTATTTGTTTCTTCAGAACATCTAGCAAATATTTTTACGTTAGGATTTCGTAGTCATAACATAAATAACAGAAAGAAGAAAAATCAACATGTTTTGTAAAACATAACAAATTATTTATTTTTCTAAATAAAAAAATGAAAATGTAAGAGTAACTTAAAGTGTATTAAATTAAATCTAAATTAAACCTCAAAAGATCTGCTAAATATTTAAAACAAAATTGAATGTTTCAAGTGAATACCAGGTTATCGAATATGCTAATGTGCCAAGAGTCTTTTTGTATCAAAAGGTCATTTCCTCAATTCGCTTGAATAAACGTACCGTAAACCCAGAACAATAATTAGTCTAATGAACACTTTTTAATATAATGTATTATCCAAACAAATGTTTCCTGCCAGATTGTATTTAAGGACAATATTAACAGATTTGCAGGATGATGTTATAACAATAATATAGGAACGAATTAGTCTTCTATATACTAATTCGACCCTAATTCACGATTATTTCCTGCTGCTAAGTGACATATGTCGCAATACCCCACGTCGCAAAAGAGTCATCGTGACCGACCTATCAAAAGAAACCTCCAAACTCTCGAACAGATTTTTTTATGCATATTAATATTAAGGATAGTATACACCTATTTATAGCTCTTATGCAATCTACTATATTTATGTATATTTATATTTTTGTAACCCTTTGTAAATGATTGTGTCCGTATTATGTTTATTTTATTCACGACCATAAAATTGCAATAATCATTTATAGTCACAATTTTAGATACTTAATTTATGTACACGGTATGAAATTCTGTTTTAAGTTATTAAGACTGTAGCTTGCTTAGATTATATAAAAAGTTGTTTATGAAGATATTTTTGCGACCATTAATTATGATATTAGTAATTAGATCTGTTGACTAGTTTGGGATTCTTTCTTAATGGACTGATCGGTCAAGTGCAATCTTGGAAGAATTGAGTTATTTCCCATTGGATGGGTTAGGTCACATGTATATGTATTTTGAAATATCAGATTGAAAAATAGGGTCTCTCAAGGCAGGTATATTGCGTAATATAGTTATAACGGACTCTTGAAGGTGTGTATAAGGAGAAAACTGATTAATCAGATTCATTCCTATTTGGGATTCATTCCTTTTTGGGATTTATTCCTATTTGCGATTCATTCCTATTTGGGATTAATTCCTATTTGGGATTCATTGCTATTTGGGATTCATTCTTATTTGGGATTCATTCCCTTTTGGGATTTATTCCTATTTGCGATTCATTCCTATTTGGGATTAATTCCTATTTGGGATTCATTGCTATTTGGGATTCATTCTTATTTGAGATTCATTCCTTTTTGGGATTAATTACTATTTCAGTTTCTTGTTTCATATGTTAAAATCAGTCTGCAAGTGTGTTTGATGTTGTGTTATGTATAACTTGAGAAGAGATATTTGTTAGGATTATTCATTGGAATCATACAATAGTCATTAATTTAGATCATTATTCAAAGAAATTGGAGAAAATGCCACCGTGACAACTACATTTGAATCTATGACAATCATTCAGCACATTCGATTTTTTTGAACTTGTGTAGATTTCGTTATGATTGTTTTGGGTTCAGTTAATAACACTATAAGTTCCTCTTAAATATTATTTTTATAACTTTGATATTAAAATTATTTACGAAGTTTAACAAACCTTGATGAGTTTCTTCCTTCTTTCTGTTACTTAGTTATGACCATATAGTCGTAACAACAGGCACTCAGGCACTCACCAAAGTTTAGACCCCAATATATATATATATATATATATATATATATATATATATATATATATATATATATATATATATATATATATATATTTGTCTTTTGGATTATAAAATGTTTCAATAAAGAAATAGTTTTAATGTCTGTTTTATCTGCTTCCTTCATTCGTGCTAGCAGTATCATGTTCATTTGTCTTTTACTTAGATTTCACAGTCTGATTATTAACTTTTACCATTTCGTACGTCAACATTTATTTCCTAACTAAGTATATTAGATAATATTTGTTTATTGTTATTGTCGCCTAAAATGCATCATATTTTGCTGGGTAATACCAATTTTCCATCATTAGTGTAACTAATGAATCTGAAATATATTGTTTAAATCTTATTCTAATACTTTCATTTGAGTTTTTTCTTGACAGAAATTAAAGGTTAGAATGAAATTATTTACAGAGTCTTCTACATCTGAATGACGTCAAATAATGTATGTTCTATGCTGCACATGCGTAGTACCATATCACATATGATTTCATACTAGAATTTAGATATCTCTTGCGCTGTTAGTCATGTAGAAAGAAAGTCCGTCCTGTTTAAATCCGAATTCCATCATTTATTTACAAAAGTATTCCCAGTTTTGTAAATAAAGATAGATTTGTCAAAGTTGTTACATTATAAGTTATTAGTTTTTTTTAGATATCCTTGCTTAGCTTATATTTGATTATTTGAATGAACGAAATTACTGAGATGATTTCTGTATGTTTGAGTGACATGCGTTATTTGAATGACCGAATTACTGAGATGACTTTCGCATAACTGCTGGGTTCGATGTATACAGTGTGACCTAGTGATCTGCATTTTTGTTAATATTTGCATTCTAGACTGAATCATATAAATTAACTATGTAGAGGACGTTCTGTGCTTAGTTTAGATACTGGCTCAACTTGCCATTGTGACTCATTAATCATTGATATTATCAGCGTTGAAAAAAAATATTGTTAAACCAGACTAGATCTTTGGGATGTATCGGTTTAAAAAATACCTTCAGATCATGTTCTTAATCCACATTTAAATGTTTACTGCATAATAAACTACATCGTCTGCTTAGTGAAACTCGTACATGTATATGGAAACAAAATGATACTGGCACCACATTCGTAGATTATAAAGTCACTAGTCATTATCAAGGTCATGCGACGTTAGCAGATGTCAACGAGTTACATGTGTATGGTCGACACAGTTTCTAGACACGTTTCTTCATAATAATCTCAGTATTCACTTTCAAACATTTTAAAATGACACATTTCGTATTGCTTGCCATTGTTTCCGTACTTCATGGTGAGTATTTTTTTATATAGGCCATATTATATACACTTATAATTGTTTACCTATGTGCCTGACAGCCCTCCATTTGTATAGTCCCTATTATATACACTTATAATTGTTTTCCTATGTGCGTGACCTCCCTCCATTTGTATAGGTCCTATTATATACACTTATAATTGTTTACCAATGGGCCTGACAGCCCTCCATTTGTAAAGGCCCTATAATATTCACTTATAATTGTTTACGTATGTGCCTGACAGCCCTCTATTTGAATAGACCATATTATATACATTTATAATTGTTTACGTATGTGCCTGACAGCCCTCCATTTGTATAGGCCCTATTATATACACTTATAGTTGTTTGCCTATGTGCCTGACAGCCCTCCATTTGTATAGGCCCTATTATATACACTTATAATTGTTTGCCTATGTGCCTGACAGCCCTCTATTTGTATAGGCCCTATTATATACACTTATAATTGTTTACCAATGTGCCTGACAGCCCTCCATTTGTAAAGGCCCTATAATATTCACTTATAATTGTTTACGTATGTGTCTGACAGCCCTCTATTTGAATAGACCATATTATATACATTTATAATTGTTTACGTATGTGCCTGACAGCCCTCCATTTGTATAGGCCCTATTATATACACTTATAGTTGTTTGCCTATGTGCCTGACAGCCCTCCATTTGTATAGGCCCTATTATATACACTTATAATTGTTTGCCTATGTGCCTGACAGCCCTCTATTTGTATAGGCCCTATTATATACACTTTTAATTGTTTGCCTATGTGTCTGACAGCCCTCTATTTGTATAGGCCCTATTATATACACTTATAATTGTTTACCAATGTGCCTGACAGCCCTCTATTTGTATAGGCCCTATAATATTCACTTTTGATTGTTTACGTATGTTATTGACAGCCCTCCATTTGTATAGGCCCTATTATATACACTTATAATTGTTTGCCTATGTGCCTGACAGCCCTCTATTTGTATAGACCCTATTATATACACTTATAAGTGTTTACCTATGTGCCTGACAGCTCTCTATTTGTATAGACCCTATTATATACATTTATAATTGTTTACCTATGTGCCTGAAAGCCCTTCTGGGTACATTTAACGATTTTTTAAAAAGTCTTCCATGGCGATATTATGTTTAACCATAATATGACTGGTGTACCAGGAAACTGTACCGGTTTGAAAAAGAAATGTTCGTTAAACGTCATGGAAACACATTTTGAACTCTGATGTAACGATGCCTCCAAAACAATTCTTGCTTCTCTTATAAATAGTGTATATGAACGTTACCTGTCAGTAACGGACTTGTATTGTATACAGTTAGGTGGAGACGAAAAATACCGTAGATTACTTATTTACCGAATATATACGGTTGTGCTATATCCAATGGACCTTTAAACAACATACATCAATTATCGGTCATATGCGTTGTATCCCATCCATTTACACGTATTTACCGCATATATACGGTTGTATTCTATCCATTACCCCTATAAACAACAAAAATTACTTAGCAGCAATATACGGTTATATTAAATCTCTTGTTCCTGTAAACAACACAAATTAATGACGAGATATGTATCATTGACCCTTATTTACTGGACACATAGGATTTTAATCCATCATTGGACTTTAAATGAAAATATTCTTGTCTTGCTTTCCTCATATTTGTATGACTTCTGTCAGTCTTGCTGCAAATTGTTACAGTTTAGATTCAGGTGACGTCATTTCTGCGGTCACTCAGAATTTAGGGATGGATGGGTGACTCGGGGTGTGGGTGCAAATTATTTGCATTTTATATAAATGGCCTCTATTTAGTTTTTAACACACAAAGTATATATTAGTCGGAAATTTTTAAATATATATGACAGTTTAGCGATTGCTAGCTACACAAAGACATACAGGCAGTGAATATGAGTGATGCGAAAACTGGCATTTCCAAAGACATTGACAGGGTATATGAGTGATGTTAGAACTAACTCGTCCAAAGACGTGTTGTCAGGGTATATCAGTGATACTAGAATTGGCATTAACAATTACATGTAGGAAGGGTACATGAGTGAAATAAGAACCAGCATTTTCAAAGGCAATAGGAATACAGATACGGAATAGCAATTAAAATTGAATGTCAAACGTGTTTTCATGTCAATTTTACAAGTAAGGATAAAACCTGTGTGTTGTAGCTTTTCAATGTGAACCGTGAAACCAAATGCTGAGAGGAATATGAATTGAAAGGGACTTTTAGATTCAATATACATGATAAGGTCAATATATTCATGTTAATGTTACTATATCCACGTTATGGTCACTATATCCACGTTATGGTCAGTATATCCACGTTATGGTAATTATATCCACGTTATGGTCACTATATCCACGTTAAGGTCATTATATCCACGTTATGTCACTATATCTACCTTATGGCCACTATATCCACGTTATGGTCATTATATCCACGTTATGGTCACTATATCTACCTTATGGTCACTATATCTACGTTATGGTCACTATATTCACGTTATGGTCACTATATCCACGTTATGGTCACTATATCCACGTTATGGTCACTATATTCACGTTAAGGTCATTATATCCACGTTATGGTCATTATATCTACCTTATGGCCAATATATCCACGTTATGGTCACAATATCCACCTTATGGTCACTATATCCACGTTATGGTCACTATATCTACGTTATGGTCACTATATTCACATTATGGTTACTATATCCACGTTATGGTCACTATATTCACGTTATGGTCACTATATCCACGTTATGGTCACTATATCCACGTTAAGGTCACTACATCCATGTTATGGTCACGATATCAATGTTATAGTCATCACATATATGTTACGGTCAATATATCCATGTTAAGGTCATTATATCCATGCTAAGGTCATTATATCCATATTATGGTAACTATATCCATGATATGGTAACTATATCCACATTATGGTCACAATATCCATATTAAGGTCATTATATCCATGTTATGGTCACTATATCCAAAGTAATATCAGTTGCAATATTTATGTTAATGGCACTATATCCATGTTAATGGCACTATATCCATGTTAATGGTACTATAGCTAGGTTAATGGCACTATATCCATTTTAATGGCACTATATCCATGTTAATGGCACTATATCCATGTTAATGGCACCATATTCATGTTAATGGCACTATATCCATGTTAATGGCACTATATCCATGTTAATGGCACTATATTCACGTTATTGGCACTATATCCATGTTAATGGCACTATATCGACGTTATTGGCACTATATCCATGTTAATGGTACTATAGCGAGGTTAATAGCACTATATCCATGTTAATGGCACTATATCCATGTTAATGGCACTATATTCATGTTAATGGCACTATATTCATGTTAATGGCACTATATCCATGTTAATGGCACTATATCCATGTTAATGGCACTATATTCACGTTATTGGCACTATATCAATGTTAATGGCACTATATCCACGTTATTGGCACTATATCCAGGTTAATGAGAGTAAATTCAGAGTATTCTGAGTTGCAGTATTCATCTTCAATGTTTACGAAAGTCTCAAACAAGGTGAACTAAAAATAGAGATAAAGCAATTGTTACGTACTGATTAGGACAAATGAATTTTCCGATAAGAGATTCAAATCCAATGAAAATTATCACTACAATAAAATATAATAAAACAAAAATAAAATTGAAGGAAAAAAGAAGAATTTAAAACTGACATACAAGCTATCTAATTACATATCTGTAAAACCTAATAGGAATAAATGCTTAAATTAAATACTGGTACACAAAAATATACTAAAATACATACTGGTTAAGATGACGTATCTCTCCTTACTGACGATAATTTATCATACTGTTTAAAGATGATCTCGATCTCGAGAACGTTTCTTCACATAAAAACAATTGGAGATTTAACGAGTTTCGCTTAATATACTTGCAAAACTTTTAAGAAAGTGTTATTTAGAATGATGCAGTAATATCCTTTGAAGTGTTGCCAGCGTGTGCTTTCGATTATAAATTTTTAAGCACTTGCGTAAAAAATGCAATGAATAAACTGTTTTAAACCAATATGTCTGTAACGAGACGAATTTAAATTAGAAAACCATAAGGTATTACAAGAGAAGAATGGATGAGTGGGATTTACAAAGCCTAATGAAAATGCTGTTTATTTGGACTTGGACAAGTTAAGTTTATCGCGGTCTTCGTAAATATAATGAAATATAACAGTAATCTTACTGAGTACATCTGGGCACGACTTGACCTCAATATCAAATAGTCAAAAACTATCAGTTCATAATTGCATTGTATTTAAATGCAGCTGGACATGAAAGTGGTGAATGCAGAGAACTAAAAACATTGATTTCAAAAAACAATCCATCTGGGTAGGGACCATTGTTTCCTGATGAAGCGCTGCATTGGTTGGCTTCCGTTAGTCTCGAGAGACGATGGAAATGCGCCCATTAAATGTGTCATAGTTTGTAGCTATGCAGCGTCTTCTGTGACTATTAAGTCCCACACGGGAGTGGCAATCATTGCTACAGTTGTTACACTTGAAGTATGAATCAGGTCTTGGTTGGAACTGCCTCCTCTTCCTCTGAGATCTTTTCTCATCAGCGAGCTGTCGTAACGTTTCCTCGCTGGCTTTCAGACCTGTGTACAGAGCATGTCCCCAGTTGGACTTGTCAAGGGCAAGCTCTTCCCAGGTGTTGACCTCTATTCCAAGAGCTTTCATATCCTGCCTGCAGACATCCTTGAAGCGAAGATGTGGCCATCCTATTGATATTCTGCCTGAGGCAAGCTTAGAGTAGAGAAGGTCTTTGTGGATCCGTCTATTATCCATTCGATGCACATGGCCCAGCCATCTGATGCGACGTTGGCGGAGGAGTGTGACCATGCTGGGAATTTTGGCCTGTTGAAGCACCTCGTTGTTTGACACACGATCGCTCCAGGTGATCCCGAGTATGCGACGGAGACAACGCATGTGAAAGGCATTCAGTCGTTTCTCCTGAGGGGCATACAGGGTCCAAGTTTCGCTGGCATACAGGAGAGTGCTAAGCACGCAGGCACAGTACACGGAGATCTTAGTGTTTAATGTCAGCTTGCTGTTGTTCCACACTCTCTTCGACAATCTAGAGAGAGTTGTTGACGCCTTTCCAATCCGCTTGTTGAGCTCGGCATCGAGTGAGAGGTTGGTGGTGATGGTAGAGCCAAGGTAAGTGAACTCACTGACTATTTCTAGTTTGTAGTTGTTAATGGCTATGCTGAGAGGGTCTGCGTCCTGAGCCATCACGTTGGTTTTCTTTAGGCTGATGGTCAATCAGAATTCATCACATGCTTTAGCAAAGCGGTCCATCAGGCATTGTAGTTCAGCTTCTGTGTAAGTGACTATATCAGCATCATCTCCAAAGAGCATGTCCCTAATTGTTGCTTTCCTTACTTTTCTCATTGCCTTCGGTCGTGCCAGGTTAAACAGTCTGCCGTCTGAACGCGTTTGCAAGTAGATCCCCTCTGTGGACGTCCCAAAGGCGTACTTAAGCAGGAGAGCGAAGAAGATTCCAAAGAGCGTGGGGGGCAAGGACACAGCCTTGTTTCACTCCGCTGTGGATATTGAATGGTTCGGACGATGAGCCATCATACTGCACTGTGCCTTTCATGTCTTCATGGAAGGACTGGACCATGCTTAACAGCTTTGGAGGGCATCCAATCTTCGTCAGGATTTTGAAGAGTCCGTCTCTGCTGACCAGATCGAATGCTTTGGAGAAGATCATGTCAATTGTGGACCTCTCTGCGCGGAACCCACACTGAAACTCTGTATACACTCTGTCGGCAAGCGTCTGCAGTCTGTTCAGGATGACTCTAGCGAAGACTTTACCCACTATGCTGAGAAGTGATATGCCTCTGTAGTTGTTGCAGTCACTTCTGTCGCCCTTGTTCTTATACAGGGTTATGATGTTGGCGTCTCTCATGTCCTGAGGCACTGCACCTTCATTCCAGCACTGGCAGAGAAGATCATAAAGGTGTGTGAACAGCACACTGCCGCCACACTAGATGACTTCTGCTGGGACACCATCCTTTCCTGGGGCTTTACCTGTGGTCAGTTTCTCTAATGCCAGCTTTAGTTCTTTCACAGTAGGTTTCTCTTCCAGTTTGGTCAAACAAGGGAGGTTTTCAATGGCGTAGAGGACATTGTTGGTCACGTTATTCTCTCTGGAATACAGTTCGGAGTAGTACTCCACCCAGCGCTCCATCTGTTTGCCCTTGTCATGAATGATATCTCCTGCAAAAGACTTTAGTGGAGCTATCACTTTCTTCGTTGGACCCATTGCTTTCTTTATGCCATTATACAAGCCTCTGATGTTTCCGTTGTCTACTGTTGACTGGATGCTCTGACAGAGTAGAAGCCAGTATTCATTAGCGCATTGCCGTGCTAACCTCTGCACTTTGCTTCTGGTAGACCTATATGCATGTAGTGTCCTCTCGCAGTGAGAACTCTTGAATTCCAGGTGGGCACTGCGACGTTCTTCTATTGCTGGCATGAGTGTGTCGGAATTGGCGTCAAACCAGTCATTGTTCTTTGTCTGCTTCTTACCAAAGATTATTGTGACTGCACTGTACACAGTATCTCTGATGTTGTCCCATCTCTCTTTTGCACTGCTTAGGGAGGTTCAGAGCTGAACACCTTGGAGAGGGCGTAAGTGAATTCTTCAGCCTTGTCTGGATATGATGTCTTGCTCACATCAATGTGTGGTTTACCTACTTGCCTAGAGTGGTGGATCTTTTTTGGTTGAAGCTTAAATTTACAGCAGACTAGAGAGTGATCAGTGTCGCAGTCAGCGCTGTGGAATGTACTAGTAAGCTGCACACCCTTCATGGCTGAACGTCTTGTGATAATCAAGTCCAGCTGATACCAGTGTTTGGATCGGGGATGCCTCCAAGACACTTTGTGCTGTGGTTTTGTCTGAAAAAATGAATTTGTGATGCTGAGGTTGTGGAACGAGCACATTTCTAGTAGACGTTGCCCGTTTTCATTCATCTTTCCAATGCCAAACTTGCCGAGACACAAAGGCCAGGAGTCGTGATCAGCACCCACCCTAGTGATGAAGTCGCCCAGTAATATCAAGTTCTCTTCCTTCGGAATATTGTCGATGAGCGAGTCGAGCTCGTTGTAAAACGCATGTTTGGTATCTGTGGTGGCACTGAGTGTGGGAGCGTAAACACTGATTAGATTAACTAGCCCGGTTGTGGTGTGGAGGCGAAGAGATATCAGTCTTTCGTTTCCTTGTTGGCAGTGTTCTATCATAGCCAGCAGTGAGTTTCTGACAGCAAAACCAACACCATACTCCCTAACTTCGTATGAGCTCTTTCTTTGCCAGAAGAACGTGTAGTTCTTTTCTCTGAGGGACCCAGAATCTGATAGCCGTGTCTCTTGAAGTGAGGCGATATCGACATGGAGTCTTGCGAGTTCGTCGTTGATGACTTTAGTCTTTCGAACATCACTGATTGCCTGGAGATCATCTGAAAGCCCTGTCAGCATAGTCCGGACATTCCAGGTACCTAGCTTGAGGATTGTTGATTGCCTTGTTTTTATTTTGTTTTTCCTTTTTTGCTGTAGTTGCAGCCCGCTTGTCAGGTACTTACGTATCTTAAGCCATGCGCACCCAGCTAGGCAGGCGAGCTGTGGCGGGACGGCACCTTATTGGCTGAGGGCTGCCCAGCTTGAGGCGGGCGATAGCTGTCCAATGAGATCGGTTGGTCTCTCCCACCGTCGAAAGCAACCCTTGGCGTCTAACTCTACGCCAATCGAGTGGTGACTTATAACCGGTAACTGTTGCTTCTCGTGTTGTGTCAAAGCTGTGAAGCGAAGCTGGAGTGTCCTCTCCAGGGCGCAAGCCTGGGCAAGGTTATATGGAGAATCAGCTGTTGCCCATGCAACTGACTCCCCCTCTCCACGCAGCTGATAGATCCAAGGGAAAGGACAAGCCGATACGTCATGGCACCAGCGGCGTCGCAGGAGTTGCCGATATGTCACTAAATGCAGTGACAAGTCGCCTTTGGGACTCCGTCTCCGGATTTTCTGTTGGGGTTTACTCCCTTAGCCTTTCCCATGTAAGGGTATAGTGGCGAAGGTTTGAAATCAGAGTTTACCTTCTCCTAAACGGGCTACCACCCAAGGTTAACGGGCCCCATCTGCCCGAAACATCTGGTTTTGAGGCACCAGAAACTCGCCAGAAACTCGCAGGACCCAATTTGAATCTTTATGGCAGAGCCCCTTGGATTTATTCGTGAAGCACCCTGTGAGCACGACAGTTGAAAATTAACTTTTGGACAAGCATTATACGATATTGATTTAAAATTTTTCTTCCATTCCTTTAAATTACTTGCTCTCTAAAGATACATTTTAGAACTTCCTAACGCTCGGATCCCTTGTTAGAGCCGGGCCCGAATTGGACAAATCGGTTCAATTGGCCTGTGGCCGGCCCTGCATATGCCGACACTTTTTAAAACTTAAATTTTTGCAATTGAGTTAGAGAAATTTCAAATGCTTTTATTAGTGAAAACTAGTACAAAGTCTTTGAACAAAAAAGTTCGAATTTGCAGAAAAAACCCATTGGTGACGGTGAGTCCTAATGTACTACTGAGCTATGACCTTAACTCCGGTAATTATCAAAATACAGCATTTGCCTTGAATATAAAGGCACGGTTTTTTTTTCCAGCCCAGATACTAAATTCCTGAATATTTTAAGATATGACGAGATTTAAAAAATATTACATTAATGTAATTCCATGTATAGTGAACAGTATCAAGCACTTTCAAATAAAGCGAGGTTGTCCCATATGATACATACAAACTTTGGTGAAAATAAATATCTTATGTATTATAATTCATAATTTGAAAAATGGGCATTTTAAATTTCATTGTTATCCAGACTGAATGAGCACGCTATTGTACTGGTACTCTTTCTCTAAGGTTGAGATGTTTACATATACAGATGGAAACATAAACCAGTCTTCCAAAATTTTTAAAAATTTTAATCGTACCTATCCCGCCTGCGCAGTAGCGACATACTGGTTAGAGACCAGGCTGAATGGAATTAGGTTAAAAATAAAATGAGATGGTTAGATTGAACGAGCTAGAAGTCATATGCTTCCAATGAATCTAATAGAAAACCCAGTCCAACAAACCTCTTTTGTTGAGTTTTCAAACGTTCCCGCTTATTGTTTCTGTTCGAGTTTCCATACCAAGAAAATTCCATTGTCACAATACGATAATGCATTTTTGTGTCAAATTAGATGACAAACATAGACAAAGTTGTTCGATGCAAATAAGACATATGTCCTCTTTTTTCTTTTTTATTTCAAAACAACAAGGTCTTAAAATTACTAAAGAGCTAAGAGCATTCCGGTTGTTGTGCTTTCATCTTGGTTTTCACAGAGCTCATTGGTGTCCTTCGAATACATTTATTGCATGATATATAAATCGTAATTTTGTATTAATTTTACAAATATTTCCTCAGAAGTTTTCCACCAATAGAACCGTTGTATTATTGTATATAAATATTACGACTCTATGGTCATAAAATAAGTAATAGAAAACAGTGAGAAGTAACAAGATTTGTAAATTACAACAAATAATTGATTTCTCTTGAATACAAAGTGAAAATTTAAAAAGGAACTTACGATATTGCGAAATTTAAATCCCAAATAATCCTAGAATTAGAGACACAAATCCTAATGATTTAAGTTCTGAATAAACTTTAGTGGAAATCTAATAAAAAGCAAACACTGGAAGTGTTCATGTGCCTGTTCGGGTTCTTGTAGTGGTGATGTGCCAACAGTCTTTTGTCGCATAAAAATAAACAAATCAATAACATGTCGTTACTTAAAATTTCAAAATAATTCAAGTCTTTATTTCCTTGAATGTTACTTCTTAACACTTTGTATATCCATAGAATTTATCACTTGAACTAAATAATTTGAATAAATAAATTTCAGCCCGAATGAATTACTAAACACATCAATAACACAACTGTTTCTTATAAGATCTTACAGTACGAGTAATTCATGTTTTGAAAAACAATATTATATAGACATCAACCTTACCTCCAGTCACAATTAGCAATTCTGAAAATTAAATATTACCTTTAGGAAAGTTTCGTTTCGGATGGCTCAAAATGTTTACAAGGGAAATAATTAGAACTCTATTTATAACATTAATATATATATATATAGTTGTTTAGATATAATGTAGCAAACAACAGGTAGACCTGGCAAATATATATATATATATATATATATATATATATATATATATATATATATATATATATATATATATATATATATATATATATATATATATATATATATGTATATATGTATATATACATACAAGGAATGTTAAGATGGTTTTTAATGAACACAGTAAGCTTGAATTCATTATGTTTGTCTTTATATGCGTAATATTGACATCTGCTGTCTGTAAACACTTTTCTTTAAAGAAAAGGCAATTGAGAATCAGGTTGAGAAGTTTCCTGTTCAGGAATGGCTTGTGGTAGACAGTACCCATCAAAATGTTCAATAATAAGAAAATATCCTTTTTAATGTTATGAAGATGTGTTATGTTGGCAGATACCAGAGATTACTTAATCTAATAGCTAGTTGCAAAAAGGCAATCAATAGGGTCTCTTGTACTAATATGCTGATTAAGGTACCTGCTAGTTTCTTAGTCAAAGTCGAGTGATGACAGCATTATACAGGAGTAGCCACGTACATAATATTTAGTCATATTTTGTTTTATAGTGTACTAGCTAATGAGCATTAATTGTGTGCGATACTTCGATACTTCTACGATTATTTTTCCATGATTGTACTGCAGACCTATCGTGCACGCCCTAATTGTTGTTTGGTTCAATAATTTGAGATGGTCATGTGCATTTGAGTTATTTCAATTAAATATGACTTGATTGATCAAGAATCGTCTAGTGAAACCGATTTTATTTTTCTGGTGCATATTTAGAGACTGTTTAATTAGAATACACGCACCACGTGTTCTGTTCGTCAGCATATGCAAGTTCTGAAAAAGTCTTTGAGAAGAAAATAATGATTCATTTATAATACTTGTTCGTTGGATTAGCAGAGTGAAAATCCTTTATTTAAACAGTCTGTATCTATCTAATTATGTGAATTTTTTCAAGAACATGAATATTTAAAGAATTGTATCGGATTATGTGAAACTTTCAAGGACTTCAGTGAATTTATACGTTTACTGGATTACCTTGGAGTAAGAAGATTCGGGGATAAAATTGATTTTTCAGTGGTGTTAGCATGCTAGCACATAAACACTATAACCTTAATTCGGAATACCCTTGGACAGTGTCAGCTTATTGCGAAATTTATAGCACAATGTAGGATAATTTATTTAGGAATTAATACACTGCAAGTGTTTTTAATTCCTTCACTTTGTTTGATTTTATATTCGTTTAAATAAGTTGATATTTTGGAAAAATTGAATGCTTTTTGGGTTTACAGTATCTAACTACATAAGTTTAAGACCCTCGATATAACATTTCCTGCATATGTGAAAATTGCCATTGTAAGAATGCAGGAGTTAAGAATGTATGCCATCACGTAATTTTAAAAAGAATAAAAAAAGGTTTCGTAGCGATAGGCCCAGACTTTATGGACATGATTTGGTAAAGCACTGACAGGAAGAGATACAAAAGGTGCCACAGTATCCCGGACCTTTTGTTAAAGGACGGGATAGATTACAGGCAATCACGCAAGTGCCATTGGGATACCACGTGCCATCCAGGTCCAAACTTTGTCCGATATTATAAATAATCTGTTAAATTTATGTTAGTTGAAGTAGCCGAACCGCAAGGACCACAGGGACCAAAAAGGGTCGACGGATGTCCTTTGTATTTTGAACGTCATGGCGATTCGTGTTACCACGCCTTTGACAATCCACTTTTGACATGGTGGGAAGCAATGGTACTCTCTCTCTCTCTCTCTCTCTCTCTCTCTCTCTCTCTCTCTCTCTCTCTCTCTCTCTCTCTCTCTCTCTCTCTCTCTCTCTCTCTCTCTCTCTCTCGCCTGAGAGCTTTCGACTCTTAATGAATCTTTACAAAATATTGACAAGTCAAAACAGACAAGATAGAGATCTTTATATGGCTACGACTTGTTGCGGATGATGGAAGATGTTTAATATTGACCTTCAGATCACAGTCATGAAAAACTTCGCAAACTGGTTCTGTTATATTAGTTTGTCTTGTCTACGCTTTGGATTTATCTTTAAAAAAGAACTCATTAAGAGTCAAAACTCTCAGGCTAGTTAGATATTAGTTTTGCACTGTTTGTAGTCAGTTTATTGCATGTATCTTAATCCCTGACACACGGGATTCCTTGCTGGATCCAGTACAATTGAAAGGACTGCATATAATGTGTGTGTGTGTGTGTGTGTGTGTTCTATTTCGTAACAAATGTTGATTTTGCAGGTAATATGTCATTGATTGATAAGTCCTTTTATCACATGTTTATGTAAATTAGTAAAAATATGAGAGCAATATTGATTAGAGAATGATTTCATCTATACTACAAAAAAAAATCAGTATGCATGGTCTTTCAGCCAACGTCTTTTAAATTACCATCTCCTCTCTCTGAACATCATAACGGCAATGCTCTTATGTATGTCAACAGTTATACGTATTTGGGTCATATTTTGAAATCCAGTTGGTCAGATAATGAAGAAAGGATGAGACATTACCGATTTTTGTGTACTCGAACAAACACTCTTCTACGTAAATTTAAGAATTGTTCAGTGAATATCAAAATTAGATTATTCAAATCTTAGTGCTGCTCTATGTACTGAGCTCCTCTCTGGTCAAGGTTTAGCGCACGTATGAAAAGAAAACTAGTAATTGGTTAAAATAATAGTCTTCATTCTCTATTAGATTTTCCTAGATAGATCTTTGCCTCCAACATGTTTGTAAATTATAATACTGTATTCAGTTTTATGGAATTAATGAGAAAGTATATTCTCGGTGATGACAAGAATATAATATAGTACGAACTGTATATTGAAATCTCACACACGTATATAAGTATGCATGTATGTATACATA